>OX940890.1:19366537-19518187 GCA_954871355.1 Cabera pusaria | reverse complement strand
TACTGGCTATCCCTGTACAAAATTTCAGCTTAAGCAGTCCAACCGTATGACCGTGCATAAGTCCCAAACATTTATACTATTTATAATATTGTTTGTTGATTTTGCATAAGAAAATGTTTGCATAATAGCTCAAAAACCAGTGAACGTTAGCATTAATATTCTCTGATTTTATATTACCTTGTGTAGTCTGAAAGCAACCGCAACATAGTTTTGCAAACCGCAAAATATGATGAAATGCTGAAACCAACCAGCTTTAAGGGTTATCGACCGACGTATTTGCTTTAAATATTTATATTTAGGAACCTAGGTTATTTTATTATACGTTGCACCTTTTAATACTCTTTCTCATATACTTTTAGTGATGACCGCTTGCTGTGTAATTTCATAGTAGTACGGGATGTGATATGCTTGAAAATAAACGATAAAATATATTTTTTTAAATTGTAGCCGTCTAAAACACGTCTCTTTAGTTAATTGCCTTGTCATGTAGGTTTTATGATATAGTTCGTCATACATTGTGTATTAATAATTCATTTTGAAAAACTACTATAGTATATAGCTTATTTTAGGGTTCCGTAGCCGAATGGCAAAAAACGGAACCCTTATAGATTCGTCATGTCTGTCTGTCTGTCTGTCCGTCCGTATGTCACAGCCATTTTATTCCGAAACTGTTAGGACTACAGAATTGAAACTTGGTAGGTAGATGTATTCTGTGAACCGCTTTTGCCGAATTTTATACAAAAAAAAAAATATAAAGTTTTAGGGGGGCATCACTTACATGGAACTAAAACAAAAAAAAAATTAAACTTCAAACCTATACGTGTGGGGTGTCTATATGGATAGGTCTTCAAAAATGACATTGAGGTTCCTAAAATATTATTTTCTCAAAGTCAATCATTTGAATGATTGACTTTGAGAAAATAACCCCCCCCCCCTCTAACTTTTAAAGTATGGGAGTGAAAAATTAAAAAAAAATATATGCTGTAGATCTCTATAAAAACTAACACCGAAAATTGGTTTGAACGAGATACAGTCAGCAGTTTTAGAGATATGGCGACCGCAAAGATAACTTTGTTTTTATACAAGCACTATGAAAAACAAAGTTAATTTTGTAGTTGCGAAAAATCATAGTTATGGAATATTTAACTGTGTTACGGAACCCTACGAGTGCGAGTCCGACTTGCACTTGGCCAGTTTATTTTATACTTATAGGCTAGCGTTTGACCACTATCTCACCTGTTAGTAAGTGATGATGCGGTCGAATATGGTAAGCACGCTAGGCCTAGAATGGGAACTGGCTCTGAAGGATAGCTGCCGGAACACATTAGATGTTTGGTGACAGATTTTCTAACTTGAGGGTGGTAGCTGGCTAGGCGAACACTAGATAGTGTCCCACCATGATGCGGGGGTTGTTGGTTTAGCTGTCTCCCGCATCTTCGCCCGGCCTATAATTACTTGTTAAAAGTATTGTAAGTATTGTTATAAAGTAATTCATTGCTTTCACTATTTTTGTGAATTAACTGGACTCGTTACAAATCTGGACTTGGATTGTAATAGTTATTACCGCGGGAGTGCACTGGTAACCTGCAATACAGGTTTTGCAAAACCTACAGCAGGCACCAGTCTCTCACAAAGTGTACTTTATTAACCATGTAGTCCGTCTTTCGTTGTATCGCATCGTTACACTGTTTAAAGCACATAAAATTAAAATAAAAACATTGTTCATTCGTTCAATACTCATTCACCAGCCAATATTTCGACTGTGTTCCTTCATTTGTTTTAGAGTAAGAGATCAGTCTGCATTCTGCAACACTTGGGTTTCAAGTTGTATTGACAACAGGATATCCAACGGGTGGGTGGGAGTTTAAATCTCTTCGGATGTTACACCTCGTATAATCCCGGTTGAAATTCACTTAGGTAAGTTATTTCAACCATATATTATACTTCGGTGTAACATCCTCAAGATTTAAATTAACCATGTAGATGTTAAGCGCCTGTTGCAGAATAAAAGCACTCCTCATATTATTTACTGGAAGTTCCCCGCGGCTTCGCCCGCGTTAGACTTCTTTTATATACTTAAAAGCTTTTATTTTGTAAAATCCTTTCTATCATAAAAGACATCAAAGAAGTAAAAACCAAATCGGTTCAAATGTTGAACCCCCGTTTCATCCCTTTAAAGAGTGAATTTTGAAAAATCCTTTCTTAACGGATACCTACGTCAAAATAACTATCTGCATGCCATTTCAGCGCAATCCGAAACAATATTGATTTCAGACTTTGTTACCCCATTTCACCCTCTTAGGGGTGGAATTTCGAAAAAACCTAAAACATGTGTTTACTTATTTATATCCTGAAGCACTTGTGTGAAGTTTTTAATAGAAAAGACTATCTAATAATGTTTCTCTATAGAAACTTTGAACCCCCGTTTCATCCCCTTCAGGGGTGAAATTTGAAAAATCCTTTTTCAAAGGTAACTAACGTTGTAATAATTATCTGCATGCCAAGTTTTAGCGCAATCCGAAAAAATATTGATTTTCACACTTTGTTACCCACCCTCTTAGGGGTGGAATTTCAAAAAAACCTGAAACACGTATTTACTCATTTTTGTACTGAAGCACTTGTGTAAAGTTTCGGATAGAAAAGACTATCTAATCTTGTTTCTCCATACAAACTTTGAACCCCCATTTCATCCCTTTAAGGGGTGAATTTTGAAAAATCCTTTCTTAGTACACCCCTACGTACTAAGACAAATATACCCTCCAAATTTCAAGTCTCTACGACCAGCGGTTTTGGCTGTGCGTTGTCTGTCAGTGAGTCAGTCAGTCAGTCAGTCAGTATGTCAGGACAAAGATTCTTATAGTATTAGATTTACTCAGTAATTGATCAAAATTAAATTTTGATGATTACCAAATGCATGTGTGCATACATAAATACTTAGATTTTCCTTTATTAGTAAGGAATTAAATCAATCATTAGGATTAGACACAAGAAAATAAAAAATATTGCACAATGGCTGACCTCCGGAATGTAAAATTGGTCGTTATACGTTACCCATACAATTTGAATAGAACAGTACAATGACAGTTGTTCTTTTGATGACGTCAATAGAGACAATCAATTGGCAGCAGAAGTAGAACCACGAGGCGTACTATCACAGGATAAATAATAGTACTATATACGGTGCAGATAAAACGTTCACATACTGCTGCAAAGCTGTAACATAGAGTAAGTTTACATACACATTTAAAGATATTAAGCCAAAATAAGGGATAACGCAGACAACGTCTGCATACTCAAACTTTCTATAGCTTCAATAAATTTAAAATGCATTAATAAATAAAATGAAATATTATTCTATATTGTCACACTTGCACGCAGGCTGAGTACTTCAACTTACAATCTATCATAAGATCTTTTAGTGTGAAATTGTATTCTGGAAAATTAAATGATTAAATGTTTGACTTGATATATCGACATGGCAAGCATATTATCCAATTTATTTTGTCAATGTAAATAGTTTTATAAAAATCAAGCAAAACATTATCATAGAGTTTAAAACAATGATCTAAGAATAATCATTTAATTCGCAAGTGATTGATGTTAAGAAACTTAAATACACCCTTATAATCGATTATCACAGCCAGTTTAATAATTAGTATAAAATCATAAATTTATGATTTCATTTTCTAAATAACAGACTCCGTTTAAAAATTCAATTTTTACGAATTTTATTCGACCCTGATTCATCTCATAACTTTTAAAATTTTAGTACTGCATTATAGAATATAGAATAATCTAATATAGATGACAAAAAAAACTATCGATGGTTATTACTAGTAGACTAATTATATCATCATTAATGTCTTGGTAAATACCGTACATATCTACGTTTATAACAATTTGTAGGTACCGGGTTATAAATGCAAGCAAGGATAATGTTGTGCCTCAGTGGATTTGTGAAATAATATAGGAGGTTTTATAAATTATTTCAGAAAAAACATAGTTGTGAATACGTATCTGGCACAGGCTTATCCTGTGATACAATATGGAATATAGAATTTGCCATATTATTATTTTAAAAACTTTACGGAGCTCAATAATCGATATTTCTAAATTAAAAAGTACGATCATCAACATGCATGAGAATTCCAATTAGACCTGTGATGACCTTTGGTGATCTGTGAATCACAGGCTGTGATACAGTAAATACTTCTCCATAAAATTGGTTGCATCAAATTTCTACAACTATCACGTAGTTACTTATTTCATTTAATTTTAATTTTAAAATTATCGTGAATTTGTAACATTATTATTGTTATATACCGGCTGTAATTCACGTACCTTTAGTCATTTAACTTTAAATGTCATATGTATTGTTACGACATATAGCATAACATTTGTGAAGATACTTAAACATCGTTGTTGTTATTATTATGATTATTTATCTCTATTCACACGTCATAATTAACGATGGGCCGTTGGCTATAATTTAATATTGCTGCGGCAAGGCAAGAAGTAGTTAATTTGGTAACTTAGTAAACTCACGGACTCGTAAGTATATGAGTGTATTCACGGTAACAAACGTTGAGCTTGTGTTAATTTAAATATGACACATTGAGTGTATTCATCAGATCTAAACATTTGTGGAGGCAATACATATTACATTTTCCATTCCAAATTATTCCTTATCATATCAAATCATTGATCACACAGACGTGTTTACTGCTTACTAGCTGCTTTTTGCAAGTTTTGTACTCTGAGTCTACGCACAAAATATTAAAAGGGGTGACAATAGCATGTCCCTTTTTTGTCATAATCAGAATAACTACTAACTTCATTAACGTAGCAAAATCAAGGTTGTACTGGAGCGCTTGAGACCGTA
The DNA here is from genome assembly GCA_954871355.1 of Cabera pusaria. NCBI lineage: Eukaryota > Metazoa > Arthropoda > Insecta > Lepidoptera > Geometridae > Cabera > Cabera pusaria. The sequence goes on along the minus strand of OX940890.1, from coordinate 19,513,305 downwards.
CATTAAGCTATTTAACCATACCATAATATTATGTATTCTTTCATATTGTACTATGATATTTTCATTGTAACAAAAGCCTTTTTGGAACCATATCTGACGTATTAGTTAGTACACATTATTTTACAATGTTCATGTATGAGTGTGTGTTGTCTAATTAAATCAGGCAACATAAAAAGGCCTTCTTGAAGCCGATTATGGCTATGTAAAATTACTGCAACATTAACGGTAAGTATATCTTACAATTTATGTTAACAATAGGAAGCGACACTAAACTGTAAGCTTGTATACGCTCTATTGCTTTTGTGTAATACATAATTTATAATGTTTTACACAAACTGACATGTTGCGCAGAACAAGGTGACTTTTTTGGGTTAAGGTTTAACCATTCACGTTCGCCTACATTTGCAACCAAAATGTATTATTATTTTGCAATGTATTGTTGATGAGGGTAGGCATTATAATGCATAGTCAAAGATTATTAGTCTATTATTGCTCACTTAAATCTGTGTCCTTGGGCGAAAACTATAACGATTTCTGTCAATTTTAATATGAGGATTAATACAATCTAAATCCATAAATATGCTACAATTTTATACGATTTTTGTATTACTTTTGTATGGACAAGACGTTGTATGCCAAGACCTTTTTGGCCTTTTAGGTTTTCTCAGCTTGGTTACGCGCTGCCATTCAGCTACGGTCATTCAAAAACAGGTGGATTAAATGGAACAATATTCCGTGGTACAAAATGTACTATAATCATTTACAAACAAATTACTGGGTCAAAAGTTATTGATATTAAATACCGGCGTGTTCTACTCACGCGTGGGTACCTCCAATCTTATTATTTTCGTTAACTCTCGCTCTGCTTATTCGCAGGTGGCTCGTAGTTCTTCCGTGACGACGTTGTCGACAGCTGCTTTAGATTGAACTTTAGACGATTCGGCATTTGCAGATTAATGTTGTTTGACATCGGGGTCGAAAAATCAAAGGTTTTTCGCGCAGTCGTAGGTTTATTATTATATAAAACGCACAACCTCCTGAAGATGTTAAGTTTGATAACAGTAGGCTTTATCAAGACTTAGTCAAAAGACATAAGTCAACTAGGTCAGTGAAGCCAGGATATACCTTAGTTTGTGGTTTTTCTAGCTATTTGTACCAATAGCAAAAGAAAAATAATCACTAAGATGACTCATTTATTTTTAACCTGACTAAGGTCAAGCTAAAGGGAGGATTATGTTTCTGACCGGTTTATGTGTATTTAGTAATACAATGTAGTACAGTCTTACCCCAACGTTCAGAGATCACTGTAGGTGTTTTCAACCTCATCAATGAGAAAATTTCTTGACCGTTTTAAATAATTGCAAGATCTCATTTGGCACGGCTGAAGAAGTTGGTTAGTTGACTCCAGTGTTGAATCTTCGACCAAGAGTTTAGCGGGGTTGGAGCCATGGTCAAGGTCTTTACCGAAATCGTATCGCATACACAGGCAATATAGGTACTATAACAGTATTTAGACATATCTGGTTGAATTATTTTGTACCTTATGTTGTAGCCTTTCTTTTGCATAATGGCTTTCCCATGTACTATACGACACAGTACGAAGTACTTTCTAGGTTAGCATCGCGTACTACCACACTAAAAAGTATAAAAACAGATGAGCACTTTATTGCATACCAGACAAAACCTTTATCTTGGAAAAAATATAATAAGATTTATTTAACAATAGGCATGTCTTATTGCTTAGAGCAATATCTGGCAGTCAATCTTTGGGTAGACAGGAATTAGATTCATTATAATGTGGTCGGTTGCATACCATATAATCCGCTAAGAGGTTAAATGACATATACTGGTTCTTGTTAATGTTCTTCTTCTTCTTCTTCTTATGGCTTTTAAACGCTTGACGTTTTTCTGCCAGTGTTAAAAGTAGATTAAATTAATTACTTACCTGTAATTCTGCTATGACATAATGGTAGCAACATTATCGGCAATTATTATTGCCTATCTTCATGCTCGGACACCGTAGTGGAGCAAGTTTCAAGATCTGGAGAATCCAATAAGTCCCATGTAGATATGCGACACAGGAGGTAGTTACTTTCTGAGTAGTATCTCGTACTACTACATTAAGAAAGTATTAAATAAATTCCGGGATGATATCTTGTAGCACCACTTTAAGGAATTATTTTTGTTTATTGTCGGGATAATATCACGTATTACCACGTTAAGACAATAAGTAACTTACACATTTTTTTTCTTTTTAAAAATGTGGGTGTAGGTAGATTTTGCTCGGAGCGGTATATTTTTCTCCGCATCTTAAAAATCTGGCGAAATTTTAGTCTGATAACGTCGCAATCAGAACTTTCCAATCGTTTACCCATATTTAAGTATGAGAAACAAACACTAATTCACAAAACTTAATGCAAATACTTTTAAAACATTAAAATTGTAACAATTAAAATTGTGACATCTGGACGATGCTACATACAAAATACGAATGAAGGAACACAGGCGAAATATTGGCTGGTGAATGAGTATTGAACGAATGAACAATGTTTTTATTTTAATTTTATGTAATTTAAACAGTGTGACGATGCGATACAACGAAAGACGGACTACATGGTTAATTTAAATCTCGAGGATGTTACACCGAAGTATAATATTAGTAGTTCTTTCTATTCCTACTAATACGACTGCCAGCTGCCATCCAATATTTGTATTCTGTCCGTGCATGATTAAACTGATGCGATGGAGTGAAAGGGCTTGCTGAAAGCTATACAAACAGGTGTAAAGCTTAAACTATACTTTATTATTATTTTCTTGTTTCAAACACGGCGTATATACGTATAAAAATCAGTTTAATATTGTGTAATCCATATAAATTAAATAATAATTAAAAAGTTATACACCGCAAATTGACGCGACGCGACGTGACAATAATTTTAGTTTCGCGCGGCACAGCGCGGCGCAGCGAGACGCCGCACGGCGCAACCTGAAGCCGCCGAACTAACTCAATAAAATGTGTATCTTTTTGTGTAGTAAATAAAGTACTTTTTTGTATGTGTTTTGTATCACTCTCTTAATAAGTGTGTGCCGCGTCACGTTGCGTCGCACCGCGGTCTGAGCTGACCCTTAATTATCAGAACTATGCATGTTCAAAAACCCCGCCACAAAAGATTTACCAATCATTCAACATGTTATACAAATTAATCAACACTCATAAATATTCAATGTAAAAACCGAAAAAAAAATTACAACGAACCAATTAAATTGACAACGAATAGAACTAACATTGCCCTCGTTCGCTTTTAGCTGTCAACCCAATTGAGTTAACTGACGATGGGCGTGTGAAACAGTTATGCAAATTGAGTTATCTGTTCCCAGAGTCCAGTTAATTCAGTTCTTTCTTCGTGGGCAGTAGAAAATTGTGCTGCTTTGCATTTTGATGAAATATTTTGTTGCGACCCGTAACTACGCTGCGTGGTGTTACATTTTGCTTATTAATCTAGGTTTATGTAAGTTCATCTTGATCCTAAGATCAAGATAAACTTAAATTATTATGAAGTATTTACCTAACTTTTGTCATCATTTTCGTAAAGTAGTGAATGGTACTTTTATTCTAGACTGAACCAAAAATCTGAAAATATAAATGTGATTATGAAGAGGATTTGTGCGAAAAGCGTATACGTTCTAATTTATCTCCAAAAAGTTTGAAGGCTTGCAATTAATCAGCTTTGATGGTTGGAAGAAAGATAGAATGTGTACGATGTACGAATCCAATTTATTTTTCAATCATTATGAATAAATTGATGAGGTGTTGGAGATTGATAATAAATCAAAATGTGAACAAACCTACTAATTTCATTTCAATTTTGCTGGTAAATGAAAATGTCATGTTTAGGCGAAGGCTGAAACAATGGTTGACTAAAAAAGCCTTTTACGATTTGAATGAATATTTTAAAAAAGTTAGCTTGTATTGTAGAATATTACCTAATTAAGTTGTAAATTTTACGAGTATTGAAAATAAATGTTATATAGTAGGTATTCTAAAATGATAGCTCACTAAGTACCTAAGAACATAATTACTTACCTATGTTATAATAACTATGTTAGTTTAATTCGTAAATTAGCTTTACAATATTATTGTATATTCGAAAAGAACAAACTGTTGAAACTATTTTACTTTAAGATCTTTGTAAACACAGTTTTGAACAATAAATACTATTCTATTCTATTCTATTCTGGGTATGATATTCTTAACATACATACATACCTTCCGATTTCTATCACTTGAAATTATAACATTACTTATAATAATATTAATTTAAGTTAATAAATTACGTGTTATATTATGTTTATGTCTCAGCCAACTAGCTTATTTAGCTGTTCAATCAACAGCCCAGCCAGTTCTTTATTTTCAAATAGCGGCCTGAATAATATTCAGTAGTAGCGTTTGTTACAACATTTAATAAACTGGCTTAGTCTGACACTAAGGTAACACACTAGAGAACAATGAACACCGCGTGACTTGTGCCGACGAGCGTAGCGAGGAGGGGAGCGGTAGAGGCCACGCGTCACCAGAACCGACGCCATGGCGTTTAAATGAAGGTACAGAAGACCTTCAAATGGCTGAATATAATTCAGGCCGCTAGTTGAACGGCACTGTTTAGTAAAGAGGCTAAGGCTGAAATGATTGAACAGCTAATTAAAGCTATATAGCTGCGACATAATATACTCGTATTTAAGTGCCAAATTAAAATACGATTTAATAGATGTGGGTATTATAATACTGAGTTAAATAAATAAAAATACAAATACAAAATGTATTTATTGACAATAATACATGTACAAGTATTCTTCATTGAAACCATAGGCTCCCGAACTAGTCAAGCTGTGTTTCAGGAGCCAGTGGCTTCTCATATTTACACATAGGTACGAAATATAATGGACTCAAGCAATATTTCAATCATTTATCATTTATTTCAATCGTATTTGGTTAAAATGAGGTTACAATAGAAGTGATTATTTGTATTCGATAAAGAGTATTTACAAAAAAACGTTAAAAGGCTATAAACATTTAAAATATAATATATTTCTTATACATATTGATTGTAATTTGAAAAATAGGAAATTATTTTTCCTACTATTCTGAAATAAATGCATGGAAATCCATTTCCAATCAAAATATCATCGAATCAGTGAAACCTTGTACAAATTACTGGCGATAAAACAACGCCGCCTTTTACGACTTCCAATATTGTGACAGAGCGACAAATAATTTGTCGCAGAAACGCAGTATACAGACACGTGACATAAATCATGTCGTCCGATATTTTATAGGTTTTAATTTCGGCATTTTATGTCGTGATAACATCTGCGGGTATAATGGCCCGCCCAGCCGGGCTTTACGAGCCTGTTTTATGGCACGGAGCTCGTTGATACCTTACTATAGCTGCTCTGACGATACAATTCACTAACATTAGAGTCACTAACATTTGAAACCTAGTTGAAATTACTTACACTGTAAAACATGTGGCCGTATGTTAAAAGGTAAATTCAGTCTTTATTATGGTGTGATTTATTTTCATTGTGCCCTCTTAGGTTGTTCTGCTCTGGATAATTATTACGTGTTATATCTCTAATAACCATACATGACATCTACGACTATGAGTAAACTCATCTCCAAAAAAATTTTGATTAAAAATATTTGTAAATTTAAATTTTAAATAATAAATAAGCTATGCATCTCCGGCGGAGAGAACAAATAGGAGGGGACATACTGACCCTCATCTCCCCACCCCCTCCACGCTTCGAACGAGGGCGACATGATTTAAGATCTTTATAAAACCTTTAAATAATACAGTTAATAGGTAATTAAGTAATAACACTTTAATTTTTAAGTGACACAATTATACATTTTTTCACTATTATATTGCTTAATAGCGAATTGCCATCTGCCGGAATCTTACCACCCCATTCACTTGCCTACATAAAACAAAAATAATATTGTGGCTTTTCTTTTTCTTTGTGATATATTTCACTTTACTGTACATAGGTAGAAAATTACTTAGGCATAGTGACTATTCCCACAACTTGCAACTTGAAAGCTTCATTTTCTTAAACGATTTGAGTTTCTAATAATCTACATAAGACCTGAAATCGCTACCGCTGTGGTTTTACGTCGAGTTCACACTATCTGTGATTGCGTTAGAATGGGCAAGCCAATAGGGGTGGCTTAGTATATTTCATTTAAAAATCCCAGCTTAAATTACATTACTATGCTTATGGAAAAATTTAAAATGTGAATTAATGGGTATGGTATGGGAATGGGTAAGTAAGGTATGTTAGATTCAACACCAAGATTTGTCAAGGTAACGTGTGTAGTGCATTAATATTTTGCAAACTTTAGTATCTGTCACTGGAAGACGTCAACATTTTCCATCAGGCCACGCCAACATTTACCAGCGTCTTGCTCTCCATATGCATAAGATCAATCAACCTTACTTTCAATTAACTAGTAGATCTTTACTTACTTTAAATAGCTGAAATGGTAGATTTGCGGATCATCATAAACTTGAAGAGGTGCCAAAACGGTTCTTTACGACTCCATTACTAAAATAAGTTTCTCCAAGCTGTTAATTTCCCTAAGTGAAACCTAAGCCACACTAAGCAAGGCTTTCTCTGAATGCGGCGGTTTTATTGGACCTTTTTTGCACTTAGGAAATTCACGGCTACTCGGATTCCTACTTTAATGTCAGCTTAAGTAGGAATTATGGACGGCGATAGAATGGAGGACGGCTTTTTTGTTTCAAACGTATTTACTTACTGAAAAGTGATTTTGAGATAATAGCTTTTGACAACTTTTTTCATCTCAAGTTGGGACCTTGATGTGACTTGAAAATTGGTACTGTTAAATTCAAATAGCAGATTTATAGATGAGTGGTTCGTTGCTTTGTTTATTCGCTTAGTGAAAAATATAGTCTTTGTTACTTATCTGCCAAATAAAAAGTTTATGACGTTTTGGTGGGAATTTTTTACGTGAATTAGTCATGAGTTTGTCATTTTTTATTTTAAATAAATCAATGTTTTTCAATTAATGTATTTATATCCTTTATTTTTGTTTTCGCACTGCTTTTACTTGTTTGTGGCACTACGCATGCAGTCTGCATCTGTAACTGCGATCTGCGATGACATTGACCACTTTATCCTTACTGCATTTATATTAATGTACTATTTTTGATAAACATCTAGTTGGTGCTCATTAAATAAATAAACAGTGCTAGTATCGTATTAGTTTTTTCTCCAACCTCGATCGCGATACTCTAGGTTTCTGAACAATTAGGGTAGGTACACCATCACTTTGTGACACCAGGTTTAGGGGCTGATCAGTGTTTGTCTCCTTGATGATATATTATGTAAGTACTAGCCGTGTCCCGTGGCTTTGCCCGCGTTATAAAGTATCCTATATCCTAATCCATAATACTGGTTATCAGCCGTTTGACCTTGAAGAAGTCTGAAACAAACAAATATACAAACTGACTTTCACTTGATGATTACAGTTTTCATACATTTTAAAAATTTAATCATCTTTCTAAATATTTGATGCCAGGAATTATAGACGTCCTCTATGCCATTCATCAATGACAGGCATACATTATTTCAAAACAATCGCCTTCTCCCTCTACGCAAAACAATAACCGTGCCATTTTATAGCTATTACAATAACTTATATCTGCGAAGTCAGTTAAAAACAAAAGTTTTGGTATATTACCGTGCAAGAAGCGCAACGTTATCACACAATACAAAATGTGATTATGAAAATTCCCAGTCATTTGAATAAATATGAGACACTTAGCATACTGTAACTGCATTTTCTTTGTAACTGCATTAAAAATCATAGTTTTACACAATGGACTGTAAAGAGGTGCCGCAAAGTTCTATTTGTGCTTATACTATAAAACGACCGACGCCGACGCCGGTTATGCGACTTTGTCTTCATACATATGTCACACAATTATGCAGGTTCACGAGACAAACGAATGCTTCATAATTTCTGACTGCAATTAATGAAGTGCTATTTTTCTATATATACATAAACTAGCTGGCCCAGCGAACTTTGTACCACCTAACAGACAATGAATGTCGTGTTACCTTTTAGATGAACTTGTTTTAGGCTTTTATGAACGTAATAAATGAATACAAAAGAGATATTAAGTTTATTAATGTATTATGGCATAATACATTAATAAACTGAATTATTATGGCGATAATCCGAATTATGGAGAATGGACTCTAGGTAGAAGGAGAGCGATCTTTCTAACAAAGCTTGTCTAAAAAAGTTCTGAAAATCTGTCGCAGAGTAGTACTCGGGCCCGCCGGTTCAATGCCTATGTCGCTAGTGAAGTATATCGATGGCAGAAAGCGGAAATGTTTTTAATTTTTGAGTGAACAGTAGACAACCTAGAAACAAATCAATGGTGTATCATTAAATTTTTTCATCATAGAAAGACTAGACATAGACTATTCGACGCGGCTTTTTTTTCTGTACAACAATATAGTAAAAATTAATTCAGGCAAATTTTGAGATACGACATTTCCGCTTTCTGCAGTCGATATATTACACTAGCGACACAGGCATTGAAACGGCGGGCCTGAGCACTACTCTGCGACAGATTTTCAGAACTTTTTAAGACGTCAGTTTCCTATCCTTCTGTCTTTATCCGTGATCCGAATATTGTAATGCTATCCACACATGGGAAGAATTTTTATACTTGACATTGACTAAATACACTAATCGTGTGGAGCCATAATTATACAAAAAATAAATACAGCGGGATAAACAATTGAATATCAAATGTTGATCAAATGATTGGCAGTTTTTAAACCCAGGAACATTTCGGCAAAATATTTTTTCTTATATAAGTTTTTAGGCCAATTATTCATTGTTCCTGACAAAGACAATTCCAAAAATACAAAAATCATAAAAATTGGCCCAGGCGTTCTTGAGTTATAAGTGTAGTAACTAACACGACTTTCTTTTATATATATACATTTTTTTATTTCCAATTGATCTTTGATTATTTACTTGTTATAATGAAAGATATAGTTAGACAAGGCTAGCGTTTGACCACTGTCTCGCCTGGTAGTAAGCGAAGATATGTCCGAAGATTGTGAACACGCTAAGAATAGAATACTCTGACTTTCAAGGGCTGTGTTCTGCCGGAACACCGTAAAGTTAGATAGATAGATAGATAGATTAACTCTTTATTGTAAACCAAAAGAACTTAAAGTTAAAGTAACAATAAAAAAAATCGGTTTTACAATCGGCGGTCTTATCGCATAAAGCGATTTCTTCCAGACAACCTAATTACGGATTGGTTATAATTCACAGAGTGTTGGCGAATAACGTAAAATTACTAGCAAAAGAAAAATCATAGCAAACAAATCAATTCCTAATATGATATAACTACATTTATAAACATCTAAAAGAGTTGTATACATCTTTATTACAATAATACAGCATATAATATTAAATATTAAATAGTTACATATACTAAAATAGCATATAACTACACATACGCAATTATATATAAAAATGTACCTACACATATATACATAGACATATACACATACACATATATATATCATATACAATGATAATTATATATTATTATTGTGATATTATATACCATTACTATATTACATAAATATACCTACACATATATTTATACTTATATACATACATATATACGTCTAAATAGTACAGGCAGTTGAGACAATTTAAAAGTAAAGTATTGTAAAGTTATCGCGGCAGATTTACTAAACTTTATTAAGGCAAATATTACATCATATATGAAATTCTTAAAATAATGGACACCTGACACCTGAACTAGGCTCGAAACCCGTGGTATAGATGTCAGGTTTTTTTCCGTCTATGAACATAGTAATGGTGAGGAAAATTTGCCTATTAGGTTAGTACAATAAAAAACATACAATCTTATTTAGGCATGCAATTGAATATTGTGTGTGAGTGTGATTGAGTGTGTGTGTGTGTGTGTTTGTGTGTGCGTGTGTGTGTGTGTGTGTGTTTGTGTGTGTGTGTGTGTGTGTTTGTGTGTGTGTGTGTTTGTGTGTGTGTATGTGTGAGTGAGTGAGCGAGTGTGTGTGTGTGTGTGTGTGTGTGTAAGTGTGCACGTATGAGGAGCGTTTACGTGTGTATTTGTGTGAATCGCTGATTATTTTATTATTGTTAACAGTTTTTCGGTTTCGTTGTAGTCCAAGTTGATAAGTAAGTTGAACATTTTATGTTTGACCTCATGTGTCGTAAGGCTGTGTATGTTAATGATTTTGTGTATATTATTGTACAAAAAGGGTGCTAAGAAGTATCTTGTTGAAAAAACTGTGTTTTCAGTCGGTATGGAGCATACATTGTGAGAGGCACGTTTTATCTTAGTTGCATCATATTCGACAAGAGGATGCAAAACGGCGTGCTGTACAAAGAGTTGTCTTACCGTAAGTACCTGACACTCTTTGTACAACTTCACTGTAGGGTATCGCATAGGTTTGATCCTGCTGCATTTCAGAATTCCTCTTTGTGCCCTTTCGAGTTGTACTAAAAGAGTTTTATTTGTTCCTCCCCAAGCTGTGATGCAGTAGGTCAGGAGTGACTGGCATAGAGAATAATATAGCATTTTCATCACATGCCAGTCAGCACTGTCTCGTAATGCTCTGAATGCACTGCAGTGAGCCTCCTTACCCGGTTACATAATTCTCTTATATGTGGTGCGAATGTTAACTTCTCGTCAATCGTGACACCGAGGTATTTAATCGATGTAACTCTCTCAAGTGCAGTACAGCTACATGATGGTGTGAGTATCGGTTGCCAAGTAGATGTGGTGTGTCCAAACAAAGAAAATGGGTAATTTGGCTGTGGACCTCGTATATTAAAAGTTATATATTTGGTTTTGTCGATATTCAGTGTCAGGAGGTTGTTTCTCAGCCAAGAGGATATTCTGTCAAATATATTTTGAGCGTTACGGAAAGCTTCCTCCCAACTCTCTCCTTGAGTGACAATGGCGGTGTCGTCTGCATATGTAATAATGGAGTCCTTTGTGATTTTGATGTCACAGAGATCATTAATATATGCCAAGAAGAGAGTTGGACCGACTATGCTTCCTTGAGGGACTCCGCATACTATAGATTGTGGTTCACTGATGTGTTCTCCAACCTTTACACTCTGAGTTCGTTCGCTTAAATATTCCGTAAGCAATTTGTGTTGTATGCCTCTTATTCCAAAGTGTTTGAGCTTAGTTAGAAGTAGATTAATCGGGACGCTATCAAAAGCCTTTGCTAGGTCTAGAAAGATTGCAATTGTTTTCTTCTTGGTGTCTAAGCTGTGGGTAATGTAATTTGTTAATATTAGTACAGAATGTTTTGTAGATTTTTTGCTGCGAAAGCCAAACTGATTAGTGATTAACTGATGGTGATATACCACTTGTGGATGACCACCCGTGCAAGGATTAGACCCGGCGACTTCTCGCTTAGAAGTCAAGCTATCCTTTACACCAACAAGGATCAAAATCAATCAATTTTAATTATAATCATTTTTCAACCGACTTCCAAAAAAGAGGAGGTTCTCAATTAGTCTGTATGTTTTTGTTTGTATGAATGTATGTTACGCGATTACGCCGTCAATTGTGAACCGATTCGAATGATATTTTTTTTAATCGGTAGGGTACATTTCCGAGGTTATCCCATTGGAATTTTATCGAGATCTGATAAGTATCTCCTATATTTTGATTTTAAAAAGTTTTTTTTCTCCTATATGACGGTAAACGTCTCAAACTAGCTACTTAAACTGACTCGCGGGGCATGAAAGTCGGTTGTTTTAGTTTTTTCACTATCTTATATCGAAAATTAATTTGAATTATCTCTATTGTCGAGTGTATTATCTAAGATTTTACCTAGGTAAAGTTTGAAATCGCTTACGTTACGTTAATACACCAAAGTTGTATAAAAAATTACATGAATTTCTACGCTATACTGTAAGTACCAGTTCAAAATAATCTGTTCACACGCTCTAGCATATAAAACGGCATTAGTATTTGGTATATAAATGTAAGATAGTCCGCGCAGTTGCAAATGCTAAAACTTCGTTAGTATAACACAACTGTGGTTTTTAACCTGGTCCCCAGTCGACAGTACAATGAAAATAAGTTTTAATTAGGTCAGGTATATAACGAGATAAGCATCACGAACGGGTTATTTGGCTTAGGTGAATACATGCAGTACAGTACTGCTGGCATATGAAATGGAAGTTCTGGTCGCAAACCGCATTGCGTATGCAGTGTGCAGATAATAAAAATTGATTTTAAACTCTATGTTAATTACATTCATAAACTTGAGGTTATTTTAGTGCAGTTTTGCACCGACCATGTCTGGATTAGAAGGCAAGGCAAATTAATACGCATTCACATGAACGGTAATGGAAAACAGGAAACTTTTTGACTACCACATAAAAATTGATTATCCAACCACGGTATCCTTGCTCATTCTTATACTATAGCGTATTATTATCTTTTCTATGTCTAAACGCACACATACACGCACACTCACACCACATACATGCGCATACACACACACACATGCATGCACGCACACGCTATAACTTTTATGTTTGTATAAAGATAAAAATTATAATATTCTATATTTTCACACAATTAATCGTAATATTAACTATCTCATAATAGTGGTCAAACGCTAGCCTATATGATATTTTTTTAACATTTCATGAAGTAGATGCAAGAATACTTTAGGTAATGGTCATGATAACCTGTACCACATATTAATATTACTTCGTCATAAAATAATAATGGTTAGCGTAGAAGCAGCATAGTATGCTAACAATAACAGCTCTGTAGCTTAAACATACTGCGATAATAAATTAAGCTCACGTTCCATAATAATTACTGTATCGTAGAAAATAAAAGCAGTATACAATACACTTGTAAAATTCTCTCGCAACAAACCATCGGCGCTAATTTCTGAATAATATACGCTTATGAAACTACTGCAGACACATTTCCATAAATGCCAAATGCTCGTATCTGCCAATTTCACTTGGCACGCTTACTTAAGTGGCTGGTAATAAAATATAGCTTAGCATGATCATGTGAAAATTCTAGGCCACCTTTATAAGGCTATATTCGCATCTAGAAATTACGGGAAGAAAATATAATCTTCGTCCGTACCTTAATCCAACCCATAATCAACTAGTGATAATGTAAGCGTACCTAGTGTGGAAAGTAAAGTTGGTATATTTTTAATCGACTTAAAAAAAATTATTTATTTTTTTTATGTTTGTTCGCGGATAACTTCGTCGTTTATGAACCGATTTTAATTATTCTTTTTTTGTTAGAAAGGAAATATCCCAAATGTAGTACCATGGTAATTTTATCGAGGTCTGATAAGTATCTTCAGAGATATGGAGATAAACACCTCAAAATTGGTACTGAAAATTAATAGCGCGGCATTGGAATCGGTTCTTTTTAGTTTTTTAAGCGATCTTATTAGTATGTTTTGTCAAACACCTCTGGCAAGTGTTTTTCCAAAAATCCAAAGGTTGGCTATTGCCGCTAATAGCGATAAGCCGCCTGTAGTAATACTATAATTAATATGTTTACTACTGTTGTAAGGGATGGAGGGTTGAGCACAAATACCACCTCAGTGCTCCCAGCCAACCATTTGTCGGTCGCCAGATCCTCGTTTGTTGCCGAGGCCGAGGCTCTAGCGACCAACAAATGACGGTATAAGCATTTCGAAATTATGGCCTTGCTAAATACTACAGGCCGGTGACGGACAGCAGCGTCACCGGTGCATGAAGCTAAGTCCTGCGATCGCCAACCCGCCTACCCAGTATGGCGATTAGAGCATATCCCTCCCAAGGGATGACATACGGAGCCGAGACGTGGGCACTCACGGTTCAACTGGTCCACCAATTTAAAGTAGCTCAGCGAGCTATGGAGACAGCTATGCTCGGTATTTCTCTGCGGGATCGAATCCGGAACAAAGTAATTCGCCATAGAACTGAAGTTATCGACATAGCTCAACGGATTAGCAAGCTGAAGTGGCAATGGGCTGGTCATATCTACCGTAAGACTGATAACCGTCAAGGTAGACTTGTCCTAGAGTGGAGACCGTGAGTCGGCAAACGTAGCGTAGGACGTCATGTGACCAGGTGGAGCGACGACATACGCAAAGCGGTGGGCAGTGACTGGAAAAGAAGAGCCGAAGATCGAATTCAGTGGCGCATCTTGGGAGAGGCCTACGTCCAGCAGTGGAATGATACAGGCTGATGATGATGATGATGATTACTACTGTTATTATGTTATACTAACTTCTGCCCGCCGCTTTACGCATGGCCTTATAGGGAACAAATGATATATATTTACCTCACAAAAATATTTTGCAGTGAGAGCGCAAAAAATGTTTTGTGGGGAATCTCAAACAAAGGAAAAGGATCCCTCTCAATTGAATATTAAAACTGACAAATCCCAAACAAAGCAATAACGACGAAGTTGTCCAAAGTCAAAACGTGTCTGAATAGGTCTTATTAGAATGCCACCGCAAGTGGATAATAAATATATTTATATTATTTACAACGAAATACCGTAGTATTTCTTTTCGCTAGTAATCTTTTTGCCTCTCCGATCACTAGATAAATTTAAGCCAAGTGTGAACAATCCCTAAATGAGCTAAATTACGACCTTACCTACTGCTTTACGATTTAAGGATTAGGTTATTAGCATAAATTAACTTGCTTATCTACTCCTACGGGTAGTGCGGTGAACGTGAATGCTTTATGACTACGATGAAAACTGTTTTATTGTGCGAGAAGTTATTAAGTTCTTAGCAAAACAAATTAAGTTCAGATTATGTAGCTTTGACCACCTTGCAAGTTGATTTATTCAAGAATAAAGACAAATATTTGTAAGGTTTTACTGAAATTCGTTATGAGAAAAATACACATTAACTTTGATGGGTTAAAATGTTGCTGAGAATTTAACCTAGTTATTTTAAAATTTTAGAACATTTTTAATGATTGGTTGTGTATCTGAATCATAAGCATTAAAATATAATATAGTTTAAAAACTAAAACAACCGACTTCCATGCCCCGCGAGTCTATTTTAGTAGCAAGTTTGAGACGTTTATCATCATATCTCTGGAGATACTTATCGGCAACGCATCAACAGCACTCATAGTGTTGCAGTTGTCCATAGGCGACGGTAACCGCTTACGATAAGGCGGGCTCTCTGCATGTTTGCCAGCCATAACATTAAAAAAAATCAGATCTCTATGAAATTACAATGGGACCACCTCGAAAATATAACCTATCGATAAAAAAAGAATCATTTGAATCGGTTTACAATTGACGGAGTAATCGCGTAACATACATACAAAAAAATACGTGAAGACGAATTGAGAACCTCTTCCTGTTTGGAAGTCCGTTGAAAATACTTTTTAAACATGTATCAATGTATGTGTGTGTAAAAATACATTGACGTGTCGCCGGCAATTGTCGCAGATATGATCCTCATGCAGTTAATTCCATGTCTTAACATGGACTAAGCAACACAGCTTTATTAAAAAAGTTAATATAAACAGTATAGTATTTTACACCAAATTGCTTCATCAAGGCACGAGACTAAGCTCGGCAGAATTTGCAAGTAGATTAGGAACTGGCAAGTTCGGCTCTGTGGCATGTGGGACGGACGCTGTGGCTTTTATATATCTGTAGATGTAGGATATAGGGCACTGTATTACATTAATAGATTGATAGTATATGACACACATAGGTATATAATATGTACAAGCTTTTGGAATTTTGGCGAGAACGTGAAAAAGTGTGTGTGCTCTCATTGTATTTTTTCCTAAAACTTGTGTTCTTCCGCGAGTTAATGTGTAATAAATGTGAACTATTAACCTTTCAGAGGGAACACGGGGTGCACTTTTCCGTACAAATGTATTCCTCTTAATGTTTCCTCCCTGGAAAATGATTCTAGAGAAAAACTTGTTTCTACAAATAATCAAGGTCTTATAGATTTAAAAAACGGGAATTTAACGTGACTTATACGATGTCGATATAGCGATCGGCATATGTTAAATTCCCGTTTTTTTTAATCTATAAGTTTAAAATGAACGTGAGTTTTTGTAATAAAATCAAGGTCTGCTGTATTTTTGTCCCTATCATATTTTTTTTGACCAACCATTTGCAACTAGAAATATGACCATTCAAAAATCTTAAAGAGAAGATTTTTTAATCTTCTCTTCTGTTGGCTTATATTTCTTTTTGCAATTGGTTTGTAAAAAAAAAAAGCAAATGATAGGGGCGTAGATACAGCAGACCTTGATTTTTTGTAGAAACAAATTTTGCTTTAGAAGCATTTTCCAGGAAGGAAACGGGAGAATACATTTGTATGGAAAAGTACACCCCGCGTTCCCTCTTAAGGGCCGGTGAATCTGTGCGAGTGGAGGGAAACAGCACAATGCTGAAAAACATGCTATTTGCGTTCTCACTAACACTCCACTGAAAATCTTCAGTAAAGTTCACATCTTTACTGAGGGTATAACTTCGGTTAGACTATGACTTCAATTTGACCTGAAATGTGACTTTGACCCATGTTGAAGACTTGAATTCACAAAAACATGAAGAATTTTAATACATGAAACTGGCTAAATACACTGATCTTGTGGAGCCATATGAAACCTAAAAAATAAACTGGCCAAGTGCAAGTCGGAATGGCACTAGTAGGGTTCCGTACCACACTACAGTATTTTATAAGATCGAGCAAAAAATACCAATATCATTTTTCTCCAGCAAAAAATAATAAAAATAAACATTTCGTTTCTTATAACGCCATCGAACGTCTAACAAAGGTGTTAGGGATCGACATTTAAATATAACGCCATCTATGGGACGTTTTTCTAACTAAGCGTTCATAGATGGCGTGAAATGCCGAAAAAAACACTTTTCTTGTATGAGGACCCTCTATCTTTAACTTTATTCTGTTTTTAGTATTTGTTGTTATAGCGGCAACAGAAATACATCATCTGTGAAAATTTCAACTATCTATCTATCACGGTTCATGAGATACAGCTTGGTGACAGACGGACAGACAGACAGACAGACAGACAGACAGACAGACGGACAGCGGAGTCTCAGTAATACCGTTCGTACCCTTTGGGTACGGAACCGTAAAAAGTAGGGGCTCAAATTTGGCCTAACAGAAGAATGAGTATTCTATAAGAGCCTAGTTAGCCTAAAGATGACTTCTAAGCAAGAGGTTACCGGTTCAAATCCTAGCACGGGTGTTCTTCCACAGGTAGTAGGAGCATATTATATCCATGTTCCACCTGACTTGCTACCAAAAAGTACCTTACCACCATCAAGGAAAAATCTGCCGCTATAACCTTACGGTGTTCCGGCAGCACACAGCCCTTGAGAGTCAGAGTACCAGTTCACCATCTTTGACAACATCAAGATAAGAAAATGGTTATACCGAGCAATGACTATAATAAAGAAGTCTGCTCACTAAACTGCACCTTACCTTGACCTTACTACTATGAACGTATCAAGCTCCACCTGGCCAGCTACCACCCTAAAGTTAGAAAATCTGTCGCCAAACTTTTAATGTGTTCCGACAGCAATCCTTGAGAGCCTGTTCCCATTCTAGGCCTAGCGTGCCATCTTCGACCGGATCATCACTTACCAACAGGTGTGATAGTGGTCAAACGCTAGCCTATAAGACATAAAAAAAGCTCTGCAAGAAATTTGACATAGACTATTATGAAAATGTATCAATAGCAGGGCCGGATTGAGAGATCTAGGGCCCCTAAGCACTTTGCATTTGAGGTTCCTCCCCCACATCCCCATTGTATGGAAGAAGTAAAAGGGAGGCCAAGCCCTGTAGCGGATCAAAATAGATTGATTTTAAAAAAATCTTGCGAGGTAATTGTGTAGGCAGGGCCCCTTGGATGCTGAGCCCCTAGGCCAGTGCCATATAGACCTAGGCGGAAATACGGCCCCGGTCAATAGCGTATCATACTTATACATACTATTATAGCTGAAATTATGATAATGATGTTCTTCATGAATCAACCTATATTATTTAAGAATATAAACTGGATCGATTAGACCTTTTATGCTTTCATCGTAACTTACTCAATCTTTTTTGACTTTGGAATTAACATTGGATGTATCTTCAATTAGACTAAAATTCATTATCTAATATTAATATTTATATTTGTCGATAGTTTGAAAAGTCTTTTAGGGACCATGATGATGCAAATACATAGAAATATATCTGTGAAAAAATATACAATTCATTTTAATATATACAGCACTCAGCTGAAACACATACAATCACAAGATAAAAATAATCCAGACAAATAATATAATCTCAACCAGAGAGCATGTATGAGCATGGGGATGTAAGGGAGCACAATGGGATGTAAGGGAGCACAATTTCATCTTAGTGCTCCCAGCCAACCTCTCCTGCCCGCGGTGCGTCCTGCCTAATAGCGAACGAGGCTCTGGCGACCGACCAATGGCGGTATAACCATTTGAGACAACGTAGCTAAATGCCACAGGCCAGTGACGGGCAGCAGCGTCACTGGTGCGAGAGATACGTTCTGCGATCACCCAACCCGCCTGCCCAGCGTGAGGTGATTACGGGCATTTCTGTCTATGGAAAGCACACCAGAACAACGGCCCCCAGTTCCCGGTCGCCCCGCTATTCCTGGCCAAGGCGGCGGTCATGGTAACGGCGGGGCAGGGGGTGCTAAGAATCCCCGGGCTACGGCAGGCCGCCAACACCGATTGACTCTGGCTACATATAACGGACGCACGCTACGGCTCGACGAACATCTGGCACAACTCGAAGAGGAGCTGAGGAACATAAGATGGCACATTCTGGGGTTATGTGAAGTCCGAAAAGAGGGAGAGGATACCGTAACCTTAGAATCCGGTCATCTTATGTACTTCATAGAGGGTAACCAACAATCCCAAGGTGGCGTCGGGTTCTTGGTACACAAGGTCCTCTCTGACAACGTCCTAGAAATCGCTAGTGTGTCGACAAGGGTAGCGTATCTTGTGATCAAACTCACCGAGAGGTATAGCCTCAAGGTCATCCAAGTACACGCACCGACTTCGGTACATTCGGATGATGAAGTGGAGGAATTGTACGAGGACATTTCCAAGGCCTTGTACACCACCCACTTCAACGTTGTCATGGGGGATCTCAACGCTAAAGTGGAAGTACAGACAAGCGGCGAATCGGTAGTAGGACCACACGGATTTGGAAGCAGGAATCATAGGGGGCAAATGCTCGTCAACTTCCTGGAGAAAGAGGGGCTTTTTTTGATGAATTCTTTCTTTCAGAAAAACCCCCGGCGGAAGTGGACGTGGCAAAGCCCCGACGCTATGACCAAAAATGAGATTGATTTCATTATGACGGACAAGAAGCGTATATTTAGAGATGTCTCAGTGATCGCTAGGTTCAACACCGGAAGTGATCACCGACTAGTCCGAGGCACTCTAGATATCGACTGCAAGCTTAAACGAGTCCGCCTAATGAAATCTACGCTCCGGCCTAATATGCACCAATCCGTGGTTGGTTCTGAAACGTTCCAGTTAAAACTGGAGAACCGATTAGCTGCCTTGGAAACCACAATTGACGTTGACGTGGACCAGGTTCTCGACCAAGTGGTGGGAATCCTCAGGGAGGAGGGGACAAAATTTTGCGAGACGCGAGGTGCCGGTAAGAAGTCTAAGCTTTCAGAGGAATCTCTGCAGCTATGTAGCGGCGACGAGAAAACCCCGCAGTCACTTCGTCAGACCAACGGGCTTCGAACAAAAAAATCTCTAAGATGGTAAGACGTGACCTCCGGAGCTCCAACACACGCTCTATCAAAGAAGCAATCGAGCGAAACCGGGGGTCAAACGTTTTTGTTCAACAGCTGGGTCGAAGCCATCTGACGAAGTTGACCACATCTAACGGGAGTGTCGTCACTTCTATGCCGGAGATTCTAGTAGATTCTCGAAGTTGTTCACGAATATGTCTACCTTGGGCAAATCTTGCAATTGGGTAGAAACAACTTCGAAAAGGAAGCTCGCAGAAGAATACAGCTGGGATGGGCAGCATTTGGAAAACTTCGTCGAGTCTTTTCATCGCCCATACCGCAAAGCCTGAAGACGAAAGTCTTTAACGAGTGCGTCCTACCTGTTATTACCTACGGAGCCGAGACGTGGACGCTGACAGTGCGACTGGTTCACCAATTCAAAGTCGCTCAGCGAGCTATGGAGAGGGCTATGCTTGGAGTCTCTCTGAAGGATCGAATTCGAAATGAAGTCATCCGTCAGAGAACCAAAGTTATCGACATAGCTCAAAGGATCAGCAAGCTGAAGTGGCAGTGGGCTGGTCACATCTGTCGTAGAACCGATAACCGTTGGGGTAGACGTGTTCTAGAGTAGAGACCACGGCTCGGTAAACGTAGTGTAGGGCGCCCTCCAGCTAGGTGGAGCGATGATATACGCAAGTTGGCTGGCAGCAGTTGGAAACAGAGAGCTGAAGATCGAGCTCAGTGGTGTGCCATAGGTGAGGCCTATGTCCAGCAGTGGACGAAGATAGGCTGATGATGATGATGATGATGAGAGAGCACAGAATAATTTCGAAGCACAATAAGCACAATACCAACACGTAATTAAATATACATGGAATCAGGTAGGAATCCCTAGTATTAGCAGAAAGGAGCAAACTCTGTTAGTATGGCTACTCGGCTCATTCAACCGACAGCCGAAGTTAGACAAAGGAAGATTAGCCCTTGTTAGTTACATATCTGTTAACGAATACCGCGAATATAATAAGAACTAGCAAAAATGTAACGCTGTAACTTTCAAAAGCTCTTCAGTACAATTTTGGATTAATAGACGTTTTTGAATATTTTATTTAAAGAGACGTGGATAAATGTATACAAGAAACATGCACTGACACTAATTTAACAAACAAAAGTGTTCTGTATATCTCAAGACATTTCCACGCCAATAACATTAACAACTGTGAGCAAAAATATACACTCACGGACTCATAAACTGCATCAAAGTTTAGTATTACTTTCAAATTAATTGAATAGTTCTTTTCGAGTTCGTTAGTGTAAAAATTTAAATTAAAACCTATAGTTTGGTTCGTTAACTTCATAACAGCATGGTATCATATCCTTAAGTGTATATTTTTATACTTAAAAGGACCATTCAATTAATTCGAAAGTAATCCTAAACTTTGATGCAGTTTATTAGTCCGTGAGTGTATCGATAGCTGAGAGCCCGGTTAGCATAAATGATAAATGACTCGACTTCTAAGCGGAAGGTCACCAGTTCAAATCCTACCACGGGTGTTAGCCACAGGAGGAGGAGCATATAACTCTCCCGGACTCACATCCGTTTTTAGGGTTTCGTACCCAAAAGGTAAAACGGGACCCTATTACTAAGACTCCGCTGTCCGTCTGTCTGTCTGTCTGTCTGTCCGTCTGTCACCAGGCTGTATCTCATGAACCGTGATAGTAAAAAAGTTGAAATTTTCACAGATGATGTATTTGCCGCTATAACAACAAATACTAAAAACAGAATAAAGTTGAAAATAATAATCCCCATAAAATAAACATGTTTTTTCGCTATTTTAATATAACGCCATCTACGAACGCTTAGGTAAACGTCCATAGATATCGTTATATTGAAATGCCGATCCACCAACCACCAACACCTTTGTTAGACGTTAGATGGCGTGATAAGAAATAAAATGTTTATGATATATTATTTTTCGCTGGCGCAAAATGATAGTGGTATTTTTTGCTCGATCTTATAAAATACTGTAGTGTGGTGCGGAACCCTACGAGTGCGAGTCCGACTTGCACTTGGCCAGTTTATTTATTTCTAGACAAGTACGATTTCTTCCGCCCGCCTCTTCACAGCTGATGAGATAGTAATCAAGTTCTTATCTGGTTTAAATAAAACCAAAACAGCAGCTCAAAGAGTTCCATAGTTACAAAGCTTTGCATATTAAGTAATGAAACACCTTCATGTAAAGGATCGAGGATATTCGCCAAGTAGCAGACAGTAAAGTAGCTAACTCCACCGAAGCGCACGACCGCTCTATCAACTACTCCTTAGTTACCAAAGTTTGAGAGGGCTGGCGACAATGAGAACCTATATTAACTCTCTATACAGTTATCCCTATAAATAGACACAATATTATATACCAAATGCGTCACATTAGATATAGCCTTGACTTCCAAAATGGAGATCGTGGATTCTAACCAATCGTGCACAAAATATGTATTTTATCTTTACATTTAAATATTTTATTCACTGGTACTGCTTGTACGGTAAAGAAAGTCATCGTTAGAAAACCTGTTACAAACCAACTTCAAATTCCAATTTATCTGGATCATAATACCTATGGATAAAAAAAACTGTAGAACTACTGGTTGGTTCGAAAATAACAAAAACTTTACTTAAAAAGAAATTATCTTCATTACTTTTTATTTCATATCTAATAACTAGCTTATTTATATAATTACGTTTGACCACTATCTTGCCTTGTGGTAAGCGATGATGTGATCAATGACGGTGAACACGCTAGGCCTAGAATAACTAAAGTAGTAAGGTTTTGAGGTCTAAAAATCTTTAAAGGAAATATGAAGGCATAAGTATATATCTTTATATATTTCGTGAAATTCTTCCAGTTGGAATATTGACATCTGACAGTGTGTCTTACGGCCCTACAAATATTGGAATTATCTTAAGGTACGGCCACACAGCAGCGTCCCACGATCTGCGAGCGCGATCTCAGTACTTTTCAATTGTTTTCGGATCGCGTTAGGTGTGAACTAGTCGGTACAAATACTACTCCGCTATCTGATCGCCGCCTAGATTGCGCACGCAAGACGCTGCGGTGTGTCCGTACCTTTAGTGATATAAATACTTCCTTTCAATTTCCGAAAAAGGTCACATGATGACGTTCGATATAGACATCCGTTTGTATAAAAGCATCTATAATAATTATATGAGTAAAAAGTTTTGAGCTGTTGATGTATGTCATCTAAATTTCTTTATATTTTCTATATACCTTAGCACCGCTGTTCTGTTTCTTCGCATAACATAGCTTTACTTCACTTTTATTAAACAACTAGCTGTGCCCGCGACTTCGTCCGCGTGAAATAGTGTCTTTGGGTAGCATTTTTAAATACTTAGGCTAATTATTTTACAAATAAGACACATGCGTATCCCACCTACACCGCACCCCTCAACTCTCCTTCCCCCTCGCCCTTCCCCTCCCCTCTCTCTCCGTCTTCCTTCAACCCCCTTTCTCCTCACTTCCCTCTCCCCCTCCCCTTTCATCCCACTTCCCCTCCCCTCTCTTCCCCCCACTTCCCCCTCCCCTCCCCGTATCTTTCCCCCCACTTCCCTCTCCCCTCACCGACTCTTTTCCCCCCACTCCCCTTCCCTCACTTCCCTCTCCTATCCCCTCCCCCTTACCCCCCTCCCCCCTCCCCCACTCCCCCTCCACTCCCTCCACCTCCCTCCACTCCACCTCCCCTCCCATTTCCCTCACCTCCGATTCCTCTCCCCTTTCCCCTTCCCCTCACTTTCACCCTCCCTCCCCTCCCCTCATTCCCCCTTCCCCTTCTCCGTCCCCCTTCCCCCTCACAAACTTTGAATGACATATTAATTTATATCGAATCAACAGCCTAAACAATAAGTTTCAAGCTTCTAGCTTTAAAAATGACGATACTTCCAAGTTTCAAGCATCTAGCTCTAAAAATGACGATACTTCCATACAACTTTTCATCCCCACTCTCAACCCCTTACAACCCCCTTTTCGCATTAAAAAGTAGCCTATGTCCTTTCTCAGGCTCTAGACTATCTGTGTACCAAATTTAATTTAAATCCGTTCCGTAGAACATTCACATAAACCTTACATATTTCCATACAAACTTTCATCCCTTATTCCCTATTGTTTACACCCTTGTGAGTAAAACTTTTACAGACTTTGAATGTCATATTTATTTGTATCGAATCAACAGCCTAAAAAATAAGTTTCAAGCTTCTAGCCCTATAAATGACGATACTTCCGTACAACTTTTCATCGCCCTTACAACCTTTTACAACCCTCTTTTCGCATTAAAAAGTAGCCTGTGTCCGTTCTCAGGCTCTAGACTATCTGTGTACCAAATTTCATTTAAATCGGTTCAGTGGTTTTGGCGTGAAAGTGACACAGACAGACAGACAGACAGACTGAGTTACTTTCGCATTTATAATATTAGTTAGGAAGTTAAGATTTTAACAAATTACTGAAAATAATTTGCAATAAGTTGAAACATTTCATCCGATGAATATAAGTAGACTTGCAAACTGTGCTTTGTATTAATCACGTAAACATTTAACACACTTTAAATGGTAAAAGCTAAAATAAACTCAGCACAGTCGTACTCTCTAATATCCCGATTCATTCAAAGGTCATTTTCCATAGTCGATAAGTCCATAAAATTGCCTATTAAGAAGTTGAAATTGTTCACTTAATTGCTTACCCACGAGTTTCATGATTTAAAGCGGGCGGAGTTCCGTAAATATTAAAATGTTTTAGCGTGTAAAGGCCCCGCGTGTGCCGTTTGGCGTCGCAATAAAAAATCAGATTTTCCATATATTGAGGTGGGTGCCCAAATGGAGGCAATATCGAAGTGCTGATTTGTCGCTCCGCTGAATATTGGTCTGGCGGAGATTCAAATCGCAGCAAATGTCGACCCGAGAAGTAAATCGAACTGGTTTAATTCTACCGTTCCAGAATGACTAACGCTCATTCGATATTTTCTACGCTAACTGTTGCGACGTTGGACTCCGAGCTGGAAATGAAACTATAAAAATGAAACGGCAGGCACCGGAATAAAATGAGGTTTTTATACGGCTGTATTTTACGTTTCCCTCATGTTTATCATTATTTTTTGCGTCATTTGCAACGGCAGATGACATTGAGGCATGTGGAAGATTAATCCGAGCGGCGGTGCGAGCGGGGAGGAAGGACTCTCGGGACGCGGGTGGCCGGAGAAGGCGAGGGGGGTGTAGATGTCCGCGTTATTTAGTTGAGCATTATATCAAACCCTGCGACGGTTTGCTCTCCGCTCAAATTAAATCAACGTTCATTCAAGTGGCTCATAGGAATCGCTAGTCATTACTTTTCTCCACCGAGTTACATTTATACGAATAAAATATTCACATTTTGGAGAGCGAGCAAAATTGGCAGAAGCCTCTCAGGTAAGCGCTTTTACCATTATGCTTGCCTTATTGCTTTTACAAAGTTACACTTCAAAAAGAAAAGGATATCAAAGGTCTTTCTCAGGAGGTAGGCATTAAATTGAACATGATAGGGGATTCCGAGACTCATTCCCGTATTTACGCTCCCATCTTCGATAAAAT
Source organism: Cabera pusaria (assembly GCA_954871355.1). Taxonomy (NCBI): domain Eukaryota; kingdom Metazoa; phylum Arthropoda; class Insecta; order Lepidoptera; family Geometridae; genus Cabera; species Cabera pusaria. The sequence continues at coordinate 19,487,785 of OX940890.1, read as the reverse complement.
CCATCCGGGCGGAATTAAATAAGGGCCTGATTGAAATAACGTGGCCGAGCTGACGATGAAATATCACCAAAAGTTCCAAACTTTGAGAACATTTTTGTGGAAACGACGATTGAACAGTCTTCACGATTTCCATTTATTGAAAAAAAGAATGTCGACTCGTCAATCAAGATTAGTACAACATTTTTTCTTTTACCCTCTGTCACATATGTTCTTTTTAGGATTCCGTAGCCGAATGGCAAAAAACGGAATCTGTCTGTCTGTCTGTCTGTCCGTCCGTATGTCACAGCCATTTTATTCCGAAACTGTTAAGACTACAGAATTGAAACTTGGTACGTAGATTTATTCTGTGAACCGCTTTCCGATTTTTATACAAAAATAAAAACATAAGTTAAAAATAAAAGTTTAAGGTCCCATACATGGAACTGAAACAATTTTTTTTTTTTTTCTAACCTATACGTGTGCGGTGTCTATGGATAGGTCTTCAAAAATGATATTGAGGTTCCTAAAATCATTTTTTCTCAAAGTCAATAATTTGAAAGATAGGCGCGTCTAAAGTGGTAAAACGTGTGTCCCCCCCCCCCCTCTAACTTTTAAAGTATGGGAGTGAAAAATCTAAAAAAATATATATGCTGTAGATCTCAATAAAAACTAACAACGAAAATTGGTTTGAACGAGATACAGTCAGCAGTTTTAGAGATATGGCGACCGCAAAGATAACTTTGTTTTTCATACAAACACTATGAAAAACAAAGTTAATTTTGTAGTTGCGAAAAATATTAGTTATGGAATACTTTACTGTGTTACGGAACCCTACGAGTGCGAGTCTGACTTGCACTTGGCCAGTTTATTATTTTTATAAGTGAAGGTATGTCAACTTGTGTCGAATATATCACATTCTTCTTCCTTGAATTATGTAACCTTTTGTGAGACCATAGTTGTCCGTAACTTTGCTCAGACTACAATAATCAAATTGTAGCTTCAGCTTAAAAGCCCAAATACAATTTTATTTCTCACACTAATCCAATCGTAATTGTACATAACTTCAGTAGTTTTCAAACTTAAATAATGGGATTTTAAATGTAAGCATACATATTTTATAATACTTGTATTATTGTGCTTGTTTTTTAATACTGAAGAAAACCAAGGAAACATAGAAAACTGTACCTAATCATATACAGAAAAGTATATCAAGCATCAAGTAGTTATAATAAACATGACTAAGAGGGGACTTTTGCAAATAATAATACTATATATTGCTTACCGACCGAACCGACTTCAATGCCGCGCTATTAATTTTCTGTACCAACGATGAGGTGTTTATCTCCATATCTCTGGAGATACTTATCAGACCTCAATAAAATTACCATGGTATCACACTTGGGATATATTCTTTTCAACAAAAAATAATAATAAGCAAAATCGTTTTATAAACGACTAGCAGGCCGCCCCGGCTTCGCACGGGTAGAACATATATGCCTAAAAAATTTGCATCAGTTTGTTGCATCGAATATAAAATATGAACATATTTAACAACCATCGTCATATTTCATCCAATTTACACAAAACCTTAACGAATTATGCATCTAAACCTTCCTCATAAACACTCTGGCTATTGGTGAAAACAGCATGATAATCCGTTCAGTAGCTATTGAGATTATTGCGAACAGACAGACAGACGCAGTGATGAACTTTGTTTTATAATACTTACGTATTGATATTGGACGGCCCTTTGGCGTAAAGGATAGTTACCCTGATTCTGACCCGACAGTCGTTGGTTCTAATCCTAGCTATATACCTACCAATGAAAGTTTTATGTGCATTCATGAATCATGAGTTTTCGTACAGTGGTAGTGGAATCATTAAATCTACCAAAAAGTAGCTTACCACCAAGGAGTACATCTGCCGCCGTAACCTTACGGCGTTCCCCGACGCAAAATGTAGGGGTAATATACGTTTAACGTGTGAATCTGTGTATCTGTCTCTAGCATCTTAGCACCTAACCGGATGAACCGATTTTGTTTTTATTATTGATAGTTTTTTTTTGTTTGATAGATGTCTTCATCGAGAGTTTTCTTAGCTTTGATTCATGAAAATTCGTTCAATCGTTATAAAATTATGAGCTTTTTTCTAGTTAATTGCGCTATGAAATCAACTTTCATAGGTCTGATCAATTCGAAAATCTTCTTCTTCAACGATATTGTAAGAACATGGAAGCCTCCTGGACTCAATAGAATACTCAAATCCTCACCAACTTACAGCTCAGATTTTAAATGTCGTGTTTAGAGTCATTGGAAAAAGCTATTATACATAGATCAGTCGGGGTGGTTTAAAATATTATATTATATTATATTATCTAATACTATAAGAATCTTTGTCCTGACATACTGACTGACTGACTCACTGACAGACAACGCACAGCCTAAACCGCTGGTCGTAGAGACTTGAAATTTGGAGGGTATATTTATCTTAGTACGTAGGGGTGTACTAAGAAAGGATTTTTCAAAATTCACCCCTTAAGAGGATGAAATGGGGGTTCAAAGTTTGTATGGAGAAACACGATTAGATAGTCTTTTCTATCCGAAACTTCACACAAGTGCTTCAGTACAAACATAAGTAAATACGTGTTTCAGGTTTTTTTTTAATTCCTCCCCTAAGAGGGTGAAATGGGGTAACAAAGTGTGAAAATCAATAGTTTTTGGGATTGCGCTAAAACTTGGTATGCAGATAATTATTACAACGTTAGTTACCTTGAAAAAGAATTTTTCAAATTTCACCCCTGAAGGGGATGAAACGGGGGTTCAAAGTTTCTATGGAGAAACAACATTAGATAGTCTTTTCTATTCGAAACTTCACACAAGTGCTTGAGTACATAAATAAGTAAATACGTGTTTTAGGCTTTTTCGAAATTCCACCCCTAAGAGGCTGAAAAGGGGTAACAAAGTCTGAAAATCAATATTGTTTCGGATTGCGCTGAAATTTGGCATGCAGATAGTTATTACGACGTTAGCTCCCTCTGAGAAAGGATTTTCCAACATTCACCCCTGAAGGGGATGAAACGGGGGTTGAAAGTTTGTGTGGAAAAACAAGATTAGATAGTATTTTCTATTCAAATCTTCATACAATTGCTCCAGTAAAAAAATAAGTAAATACGTGTTTCATGTTTTTTTTTAAATTCCCCCCCTAAGAGGGTGCAATGGGGCAACAAACTGTGAAAATCAATATTGTTTCGGATTGCGCTGAAATTTGGCATGCAGATAGATATTACGACGTTAGTTTCCTCTGAGAAAGGATTTTCCAAAATTCACCCCTGAAGGGGATGAAACGGGTGTTCAAAGTTTGTATGGAAAAACAATATTAGATAGTCTTTTATATTCGAAATTTAACACAAGTACTTAAGTAAGTAAATACGTGTTTCAGGCTTTTTCGAAATTCCACCCCTAAAAGGGGTAACAAAGTCTGAAAACAATATTGTTTCGGATTGCGCTGAAATTTGGCATGCAGGTAGTTATTTTGACTTAGGTATCCGCTAAATAATATTTTTTCAAAATACACTCTTTAAGGGGATGAAGCGGGGGTTCAAAGTTTGGATAGTCGTTTTATTCGACATTTCACACAAGTACTTCTGTAAATAAATAAGTAAATACGAGTTTCAGACTTTTTCAAAATGCCACCCTAAGAGGATAAACTGGGGTAACAAAGTCTGAAAATCAATATTGTTTCGGATTGCGCTGAAATTCAGAATGCAAATAGTTATTATGACGTAGGTATAGGTATCCACTCAGAAATGATTTTCTGAAAATTCCTCCCGGATACGAAACGGGGATTCAAAGTTTGTGTGGCGAAACAAGATGGGATAAAGTACGTGTAGTAGGATTTTTGATTTTTTATATCGAAATGGGGTAGGTAACAAAGTCTGTAAATTTAGGTTTTTAGGGTTTTATAAATATGAATCCCGATTTGCCTTAGTCACGCGATAACATGAAAACGGGTGAACCAATTTGGCTAATTCTTATTTGATGTGTTTAATGATAGAATCGTTTTTACAAAATAAAAGTTTTAAGTAAATTACAGAAGGTTTTAACGCGGGCGAAGCCGCGGGACACTTCTAAAGTAAAATAAGAAGTAAAATTGAATAAAGTCACAAGTAAATAGATCGTCTTTTAATGCAATGACGATGATTGTGCTAAGTAAGATTGGCACATAATATAATCAACTTTCTTTTACTTAGAAATTTAGAGGTAGTGTACCTATTTATCTAATACTATAACAATCTTTGTCCTGACATACTGACTGACTGACTGACTGACTGACTGACTGACTGACTGACTGACTGACTGAATAACTGACAGACAACGCTAAGCCTAAACCGCTGGTCGTAGAGACTTGAAATTTGGAGGGTATATTTGTCTTAGTACGTAGGGGTGAACTAAGAAAGTATTTTCCAAAATTCACCCCTTAAAGGGACGAAATGGGGGTTCAAAGTTTGTATGGACAAACAAGATTAGATAGTCTTTTCTATCCAAAACTTCACACAAGTGCTTCAGTAACAAAATAAGTAAATACAAATTTCTGTTTTTTTGAAAATTCACCTCTAAGAGGGTGAAATGGGGTAACAAAGTGTAAAAATCAATATTGTTTCGGATTGCGCTGAAATTTGGCATGCAGATAGTTATTACAACGTTAGTTACCTCTGAAAACGGATTTTCCAAAATTCACCCATGAAGGGGATGAAACGGGGGCTCAGAGTTTGTATGGAGAAACAAGATTAGATAGTATTTTATATTCGTAACTTAACACAAGTACTATAGTAAGTAAATACGTGTTTCAGGCTCTTTCGAAATTCCACCCTTAACAGTGGGGTAACAAAGTCTGAAATCAACATTGTTTCGTATTGCGCTTAAATTTGTCATGCAGATAGTTATTTTGACTTAGGTATCCGCTAAGAAAGAATTTTACAAAAATCAATCTTCAAGGGGATGAAGCGGGGGTTCAAAGTGTGGATAGTCATTTTATTCGACATTTCACACAAGTACTTCTGTAAATAAACAAGTTAATACGAGTTTCAAACTTTTTCAAAAAGCCACCCTTAAGAGGATAAACTGGGGTAACAAAGTCTAAAATTCAAATATAGTTTCAGATTGCGCTGAAATGTAGAATGCAGATAGTTATTATGACGAAGTTATAAATAATAAAAACTTCTTTTATTTACTTAAAACTTTTCTTATATATATATTTCAAGATAGAAATATATAGAATTGAGAAACCTCCTCCTTTTTGAAGTTGGTTAAAAAGATGGGGTCGGATGCCTATCTTTTTTAACCCCCGACGCAAAGAAAAGGGGTGCTATAAGTTTGACGTGTATAGCTGTATGTCGGTGTATCTGTGTATCTGTGTATGTTGTGTTTGTCTGTGGCATCTTTTTTTTTTTTTTTTTTTTTTTTTTTTTTATAAAAGCTTACTCGCAATGTGGGTTTCACATTACTAGTATTCTTGTTAACCCCTCCAACTAAGCTATATATGCTTGTGTCTGGAGTGGGTTCACGTCAATAGTGCAATGGGTGGGGTGGGGTTCGAACTCACGACCTCTCGATCGCCAGTCCGACACCCTATCCGTTGGGCTATTGCCGCTTCCTAGGCTATCGTAGGCGTCGTAGCGCCCAAACGGATGACCCAATTTTGTTTTAGTTGATGATGCTCCATTACACCATAACAAGATAAAATAAGACTATTCGCATCTTTCATACATATATAACACGTCTAATGAAGAGGAAAATAAGCCCAACTTGAGTCTGACACGCACCGTCTTGCTACGTGACTACCCTTCCATATTGTTTTACTTATCTGTTCAACACCTGTGCGGTGTCTTATCGGACACTTTTTTAATCATCGGAGTCTTTGAGCATTACTTATATAGCCATATATATAGCCATATATAGCCATATATAGCCATATTAGTTAAAACCCATTAATATACGAAGGAGATTATATCGATGTTTTGTCTAACTTGTTACCAAAAATGTAGCTTACCACCATCAAGGTATCATTATCATCAGCACGCAGCCCTTGAGTCATTCTAGGCTTAGCATGTTCCCCATCTTCGACCACATCATCGCTTACCATCAGGCGAGATAATAGTGTATTTTTAAAATAAAAGAAGAAAATACGGTCTAAGATGTAATTGCAATTGTCTAGAATTAAAGACGGCGCTGAGACAAGACGCTGGACAACTGATTTGAAGTCGGTAGTTTAGTAGATAGATAAATAGATGAAATGCAACTAATTATATAACGTTTTGACTCACGTGCAATGTTCGGACGTCTAACAGACAGTCGACCATTGCACGTGAGTCAAACCGTATAAATAATCAAAATAAATAAAATAGTTTATTATTAAAATTTCCTACCTGGCTTACATACAGTTTTTTTGCGCCTAACTTATTATTGTTTTCAGTACTACTTCCTTAAATAAGTCTCAAAGGATCGAGCATAACACTGCTAACTCCTACACCCAAAGATTTTGTTACAAGCTACATTTTGCTCCACAGAAATTAGAGGCTCTCAAGGATACTGTCGTCTTTTTACCTGAAAATCTCTTCATAAAATATAATTTTAATCCAGACTCATGTTCGCCGCATGTAAACTGACCCAAGTAAGGCTCCCTAATTAGATACACCCGCATTACGGAGTACTACCACTCGCTATCTTGCAGATATAAAAGAGCTAACGTAGTACCGAGCTTGGTAATAAAATGGACGCTACTAACTTAATTCCGTATGACTTTATTTTAGCTCTGTGATAAAAAGTTTTTAAAAAAGCCTGGGCTTAGGTATGGAATAATTTTCTGGCCTTACAGGGTAGGATTTTTAATTTTTAGATGTGGTCACCCAACATAAGTTTTTCCCGTATCTGGACGTACCGTACCCACCGAACAACAATGACTTTTAATCATAGACACGGAATTAACAAAAACTTACTTGATATTGCTGCTTATGGTGAGCAGTGACTGGAGCCGAAGAACCAAAGATCGGGCTCAGTGGCGTATCTTGGGAGCCTATGTAATTAAACTGACGCAGTCTTATTATAATAATGATTCTGATAATCTGCTTTCACGCTTCAATAAAGAATGTTATATTTTTTCCTATGGTTTAAAAATATTGTATAGGTATTATAAACTTACCATAATTCACATAGAAATAAAACTAAAATAATTTGTGTTTTCATAAAATCAAACATAAGTTGATAACGTCCTAATTTTAACGACTAAATTATTATTTTATGGCACTTGATAAATCAGTGTTAAAAGTTGAACCTTAGTCACAGAATAAATAATAGTACAACTTATAACATTTCACACATACGGAGTCATACATAAGGATCCATGCCTGGAATCTTCAGTTCAGTACACAATAAACGTTTATTAAATCCGTTCACAACAAAACAATTGGCAATGTCGAGAAAGCGTTCGACAGCGGCTTTTATTAGCCTGTAAGCTTTGCTCCAATTGAGCAGACCCGCCTTTGCCTTGTCACCAGCTGATTACACAGCTGAAATTAATATTTCATCCTGTAGCTTTGGGATTACGTCGAGCTTGATATGCTCCCAATACTTTGTCGAGTAACACATAATATGTAAGATTATGAAGCGATGTATTGAGGATTATGCATTATGTTTCAAAGGAAGTCATTCTGTGTCATGTTTTGACTAAGTAGTTTTGATTTATTAGGAATCCTAGTACTGCTTTGTTTGTTGTGTGAGATTTTTATTTACTCCTATATTACCCAAATTAACATATTAGGAAATATGCATGTCAGATTTATAGGAAATATTTTTTTTCGAATCTTTGTTGTCCTGGAATTATAAGTAAAACCTTTTTTTATTTAATTCCATTGTATTTGCTTAAAATAATAAATGGAAAATGAAATTTAAGCGAGGGAAATTTAAGTTTGTAAAACAGATCACCACTGGTCCAATCGAAAGTTGACGTCACAACACACTACGCCGCGTGATAGAAACATTGAGCGGAATTTTAGCGGGAACATAAAAATGTATATACGGCGTCTATTTGACGTAAGTGCGTGATGTCACAACATACTAACAAAGAGCCCGGGAAATTATGGCGTTTAAACTGGTCAAATTTATTTGATAATTTAAACCTTATTTAAAAAAATAATTAGACCAATTCCAGCAGTATTTAATTTTTTTATTATGTTATATCGATGTAATGAGTGAAATAAAAATATTTAAAAAACATGCATATTCTCTATTAGGGTTTGGTTTGGATATCTATTCAATATCCATAATATAAAAATACTTAAGTATAATAAATAATTGATTTTTTTTTACATCTGACCTATATGACATATCTAGTATCGTCGTATTTTAAATTACTTGTTATTAATCTGCGTTATATGAATAGTAGAGGCATAGTGCGGTGTGCGTAACTATGACATAGTGTCTGTCAGCCTAATATGTTTACTTTAGTTTGTATAAAATCCTGTGCTTAGATAGAGTGTTTACGTTGTGTTATTTTTAATAACGCGATTTAAAACAAAAAATTCGGGGCGTATGGTATAGGTACTAATTAATAATATTATGTAATACTTAGTAAATTGTAGACATGTTTCACATACTAGACGAATGTTTTTTTTTATTTGTCTGTTCTGTGGCACGTTTAAATAATATGAGCAAGGACGCTTAAACTTATCGACACACCGCAGCGTCCTGCGTGCGTGATCTAGGCGGCGATCAGATAGCGCAGTAATACGACAGGTTCACACCAAACGCGATCAGAAAACAATTGAAACTGAGATCGCGCCCGCAGATCGCAGGACGCTGCGGTGTGGCCGTACCTTTAAAAATATGTGCGATAAGCAATATACAAGAATACATAAGTATTTCTGATTCTACAGTTGTTTACATGTAAAAAAAATCATGCCTTTTTCGCCTTGGGGTAGGCAGAGACTAAACTTTCTTCGACATGCTACGATCCTGACATACCTCATTTGTATAACATATACCTACTCAATAATAAATACATCAGTTCGATTCATTAGTAAAAGCAGATTAATTGATAGAATTCCACCGCACGCCGCCATAATCGCGTATTATGTTATGTTCGCAGTGTTGCTTAGCTAAGATTAATTTAATTAACAGTTGTAGGGGTTTGATAATACAACTGCCGTTAGCATAGTGGTTATATATTATTAATCTGTAATAAAGCTCAGTAGATTATAAAATAAATGGATTTTTCCCGCGGCGGTATTTATTTATTTGACAGCTTTGTAAACAAAAATATGTTTAATACGTGACATAGAATTCATGCAATCTAAGTTAAGTAAGTCATGTATACATTGATATTAACGAAGGTAACCGGGCAAGAAAACTGTACTTCGGTGTTGTGTGCGTTACCTTCTGTCGTTCTAATTACGAATACATACATAAATATTTATAACGCTCATATGATCATTATCATTAAGCTTATGATGCTCATTTGATATTACACGTTTATTTAGTTTAGATTCATCAGTTTTAGATTGGTAACCTAATTAAATCGATAAAGTTTCCATAAAAGAGATTTTTTTACTAAGATTTAAGATAGAATTCAATATTTTGTAGTGGTAGGACTTCTGCTAGTGTGCCTCGGGCGGTACCACCACTTTGGCAATTAATTTTCAGCCGTGAAACAGGAATGTTTTTTGGTTGAAATAGCTAGGTGTCAAGTGAAATTACAGGGCATGTAAAGGTACAGAAACACCGTAGCGTCCTGCATGCGCGATCTAGGCGGCGATCAGATAGCGCAGTAGTATTTGTACCGAATGGTTCATACCAAACGTGATCAGAAAACAATTGAAAAGTACTGAGATCGCACCCGCAGATCGCAGGATGCCGCGGTGTGGCCGTACCATAAAACTCAACATCTTATGCCTCAAAGTAACAGGCGCAGTGCAGTGACATGCAAAATTCTACCAGTCCAGAATTTTGCATGCCGCTGTATCTGTAACCTTTTACAGATACAGCGGCATGACGTCATCACTTACAATCAGGATGCCAACAGGCAAGCGTCGTGCCTGTTACCTTACATCATAAAAAAAATATATACAAAAAATTCCGCCGTCCGGTAGGACTCGAACCCGTGTCTCTTAGGTAACACGCCCAAGTGCTGTTATACACTTTCTTACATATTTTAAATGTAATATAAGTATTCTATGAAAACAAAAATGCCTATGTGGTAAACTGGTGCGTGTAAACTGAGTAAACGTTGATAAATATTGCTATTCAAACTTATACCAAAGCGTCGAACTACTCGAAGTAAGAGTTAAACAATTCTATTAAATCCATTGTTTACATGATTGAATTTGTATTCACTTACATTTGTGAAAGGCTGGGCTTAATAGCTATCTCAAGATGATCTCAGTGGCTTAACAAGAATCGGTTTAAGTGAGAATCTAATGGCTCTTACTGAAGGCAAGGTTTGCATTGCCAGAATTGATTAAAATTGTTGAGTGTTTTCTACGTCAAAGTACAATAGTCTAAACTCTTTTTTATTTAATATAGGTATACGCCTACTACGCGTTGGAATTGCAAAGTTGTGTATCCAATCGTCGCGTCGTCGGCTTGGTGCTTCGAGCATTTACCAAAGGAGATGTTAACGCAAGGAGTACCCCTCTGCTGGCCATATAACCATTTTTGGCCATATGAGCGTGCGTAACTACGCTGTATTTTTAATACTGTGTGCGTGTTTCAAGCTAGTTTGCTGGATCGTTAAAGTGAGTGATTTGTGTGTGTGCAATGCGTGTTTACCTCGTCCCCCGTAATTATCGTCAGAAAATGTTTGTGAATTAATAAATAAAAGTAACAATAATAAATGCTCGAAGGCTTGGTATCATGTCAATTCAGAAAGAAATCGCAGCTTAGCTGCAATTTTAGAATAGAATACTATAGCTACTTAGCGAAAAGCTTAAGAAAAACCGGCCAAATGCGAGTTGGACTCGCATCGAGTTGGACACCGAGGCTTCCGTACCAACTCTTCAAACTAGGTTCCTTTTGGACTTAACTTTGCAGGTCGTTCCCTAGACCAATGCTTATGAACACTGTTAGTGCACCAACCGCAAATAATAAGTGTAATAGTAAATTCTTTTTTTTTGTTATTAAACTACATATTTGCAGTTTTCAGTTTTTTTTCTATATAAGTGCTTTAAGGGCCTTGGTTCTTGCCAAATTTTATAATTCTAGGTCAACGGGAAGTACCCTATAGGTTTTGATTCCCTTTTGAAATCGCAAAATAAGTGCAAAATGCTATTTAAACGGCCATATCTTTTGATCGCGTTGATTTCCTCTTGATTGAATGTATTCCATTCAATTAATATCCATTCAATCAGGAGGAAATAAGGAGACCTAGTTTTGGTAGCAAGTCAGTAGCATTTATATACTACTTCTACCACATATATGCTCTAAAGAAAAATAAATATTTTTTAATTGGACAACAAGCGCAACATTACAAATAAATCTCTAATCTCTACTTATTTTTGTTTTAAAACTGCAATTAAAATAACTATAAGATCGTTTAAATAACTAAATATTTAAGATAGTTTAAAAAATATTTTTCAAAAAAAATAAAACCGACTTCATAACCACAAACAAGCACTCAAAAGCGAAAAATAAATTACTTAATATAATAATTATAAGCGCTACCCACTACCACTTGGCTGGCACCGACTTCAAATAGATAAGTGGGTAGCGCTTATAATAATTATATTAATTAATTAATTTTTGCTTTTGAGTGCTTGTTTGTGGTTATGAAGTCGGTTTTATTTTTTTGGAAAATATTCTTTTTACCCTTTTTAGTGCAAAACAAGTTTTAATTATATTACATGCATCTATAAATTTTCGTGTCTGGGCCGTTATACACTAACGGATATATGCTTTATCAAAATTTCAAGTAAGTATGTACTATCGAGGGACAATAGTCCAGTAGCACCTCAATGTTCATAGTAGCCTGCACGATATTTCTGTCGAATGTTCCAACGCAAACAATAACACGTTAGTATGGCATAGATGGCATGCTTAGCCAGACGACAGATGAATAAAAAGGTGAAACGTAGCGTCAGATACATTTGGTAAACATCAAATAAAGATAACAATATTCCACTGAATACTCGTTTTCTTTTTGTTGAATTAACATAACGCAGAGTAAGCTACGCAACAAGTAACGGATGCTTAAATTCGAATGAGACTGTATCAGCATCTTAGTGTAATGGTTAGATAGATTGCTTTAGGAGCGGCAGGCCCGAGTTCGAATCTCTATCACCTGAATTCTTTTTATTTATCAATTATTCATAGCTTGTATTATTTTATTTCTGTTTATACAAACTTAGCTAATAAAGGTAAATTTACGATCTATGTTATATGTGAATTAAAAAAATAACACGGTGATGTTATCTTAATAGTTTTTGAGGAAATATTTATTTGTATAATAAAAATACACAGCAAACATGTTTTTAAATAAACTGATTTACAATAAATCGAAATATCTCTAACTACAATTTTTATTTTATAATACTTATATTAAATTGAAATCGCCTATATTGACAATTTTCTACTTTGACAAAATATCACTGTTTTCGTTGCATCTAAGAACTGCTCTTACCTACCTATTGATTATTTGAGGTTATAAGCTTGATTATTCATTTTCTCTAGGAAAAGAGGATTGAAGCTTAATCCTTTATAATCATAACTTACATAATTACTTATTACAAATTATCACAGCCGGCACATCGCCTAGTTTTTAGATAATTTTAAATTAATATTTCGTGTGACTTCTATTGTTTTCGATGCAGCAAAGAAGCCACAATATTCGCACATATTATGTCGGTGCCACGTTAATTTCCCCAAATTCTAATTAATAATACATGCGCTCTTTCTAATTGGTTCATAATGATAGAGTGCGATATATGGGTGTATATCTTTCTCTTTCATTATGTTACGTTCGAAACGTCTTATAAAAGAAGGTCGTATGTGCATATTTTGCTGTCATGCTATTGCTTTTTGAGACTGCTACTCCAATTATGACCGATACTGTACCTATTATTATTATTATTTTTTTTATAAAGATTACACATTTACTAGTATTCTTGTTAACCCCTCCAACTAAGCTAAATATGCTTGTGTCTGGAGTGGGTTCACGTCAATAGTGCAATGGGTGGGGTGGGGTTCGAACTTACGACCTCTCGATCGCCAGTCCGACACCCTATCCATTGGGCTATTGCCGCCTTGATTATGGTTAAGAAGATACAGATCTGTAAAGTGCACACATATAGACACACGGACGGACGTACGGACGGACGGACAAACGGACAGCAAAGTCTCAGAAAGTGTTCATTTGGTACTCTTTGGGTTCGGAACCCTAAAAAATTGACTTCAAATGCCGCGCTAGTGAAAATATCCTCTAGTCATAATGATGTCATCAAGGTATCAAAGGACAATGTCCAAAATGGCCCTGTGCAATAAAAGCATCTGACACACATGATAATTAATTGTCTATTTTATTACAATAATTCCTAATACACGGACTAGTTGTATTCCAAAATGAATATTAAAAAGTATTATTTGCGATTATTAACATTAATCGCCGCCATATGGCCGCCATTTTCGCCAAACGTCATGTCATGTTAAAAAATATTAGGTATGCTCAAAAGCACCTTAACAAGACTTTGCCCGGTAGAACATTCCTGTGAAGACAAATTAATTCTCCCCACCTTTGTTTCTATCTCACTCACAGTAACCGTAAGAATATCTGTCAAAAACCAAAATCAACGAGAAGAAAGATTTAAAAACATTATTCAAGGTCTTACTTTTTAATCTTCAAAAGTATATGCAATAGCAACCTCTATTGTGTATAATCTTCTTGGGACTCTTCTTCTAAAACCATTACATTCTCTTATGTTTGAAGTATTTATCACCATATCTCTGGAGATACTAATGTGATCTCGGTGAAATTACAATGGGACAACCTCGGAAATGTACCCTACCGATTACAAAAGTAATCATTCAAATCGGTTCCAACTTCCTTCTTTTTTGAAAGTCGGTTGAAAAGAACCGACTTCAATGCCGCGCTATTAATTTTCAGTACCAATTTTGAGGTATTTATCTTCATATCTCTAAAGATACTTATCAGACTTTGGTAAAATTACCATGGTATTACACTTGGGATATTTCCTTTCCAACAAAAAAAGAATAATATAAATCGGTTTATAAACGACGAAGTTATCCGCGAACAAACACAATATATATATATATTTATATAATACGGTCGAATTGAGAAACCTCCTCCTTTTTTTAAGTCGGTTAAAAACAACAATATAAGGCAAGACGGAAATAAAAAACCAAACTTATATAATTAGTAGTAGGTATTATATTATAATTGCGCAAACAGAACCTCAGATCTTTCTGTTATAATTCTCTTCGATTCTGGGAAGAAAGGTAGAATGTTGATCCAAGAGTCCTGATTCAACGTCAAAATGTTCACCTAAAATTTATAAAGGTATTAATCAGAAGAAAATGTATTAATTTATATCTATGAAAATAAAATAATTTACAAGAACGTTTAAAAAACTAAAAGAACCGACTTCAAATGCCACGCTATTAATTTTCAGTACCAAGTTTGAGGTGTTTATCTCCATATCTCTAGAGATACTTATCAGATCTCAATGAAATTACTATGGTACTACCCTCGGGATGTCTCCATTCCAACAAAAAAGAAATATCAAAATCGGTTTATAAACGATGAAGATATCCGCGAACACACAAAAATAAAAAAAAATAAAAAACTATAAAATATATACGGTTGAATTGAGAAACCTCCTCCATTTATTGAAGTCGGCTAAAAAACGTAAAAACTTTTATCTAAACACAAGCTTTTCGTAAAAACTATACTGTGCAATGAAAAGTACATTAGTACTTTTCATTGCACATGAAAAGTACATTAGTACTTTTCATTGCATAACATTAAATAACAGTACATACTAGCCCAAATTCGACTGACCTACCATTTCATATAACGGAGTTCCAGTCCCTACAGCTCGGCTCTATTAGGTCAGCTCTATGGTACCATATTATTGGACTGTTACCGAAGATACACAAGTATACTAAATTTGAGTCCAATCGAAAGTCAGTAAGTGGTTCTAATTTAGCATCCGAGATTTGACCCACACAAACACACATACTAACACGGTGAGTTCACAGATATATAAATAAATACCTTATTATTCATATTTCTGTGGGCTTAACTCGCATAAAAGCTTAGCTTAGGTAATAAAGGTACGGCCACACCGTAGCGTTCTGCGTGCGCGATTTAAGCGGCGATCGGATAGCGCAGTAGTATTTGTACTAACTAGTTCACACCAAACCCGATCTACGGCGATCAGAAAACGATTCAAAATCGGATCACAAACGCGCACGCGGACGCAGGACGCCGCGGTGTGGTCACCTTTAGACGGTAACTAAGAACCATTCTACGATATGCAATTTAATAACTAATAAATAATCGCTTTCAATTTCTAACACCACATCTGAAGATCCAGATTGAATTTTAATAAATTAGAGGTACACATTTCTTAACGATAACTGGTTATTTTACAATCAATATAGATAAAATAACCAGTTAGGTAAGAACTTATATTAAATGGGTTTTTTTTTATTCACCTTTTATTTAGGGGCTTTTGGCTAAATATAGCTATGGCAGCCCGGTATTAGCTTACAAAGTAAATAATTGTTACCCAACAGACGAACGCTCTTCAACCACCCTGTGTACACTTAGAGAGAGCATTCTAGCCGCGTCTGACGATGGATCAGATAGAATGCTCTGAAATATGCTTAATGTTGAAATGTATACTAACTAATGACTTTACGATCTTACTGTCATAGTTTTACAATCATAATTGTAAAACTGTGCTATTAATGTAAGTTTATTAGGGATTTCTTACATCTATATAAAAAGGTAGATGCGGTACTCACTCTTATGCCGCGTAAACATAACGGACCTAGAAACAACTACAAACGTACATGAAAACACGAATTTCTAATGTCGAGCTTGATGTGCATGAAGAACATAGGAAGGCATTGTTGCTAATTATTAAAATGGGTCTGCGATAATTGCACATGTAATTCTGTACATGCTACACAAACGCCGGTTCGATTGTGATTAAGGTGAAATTAGGTTCGCGAACCTAATTCATGCGGTCCACGTTGAGGAGCGGGGATCCACGTTTATCTCCCTATTTATATCGATGGTTTTTTTTTTTTTTTTTTTTTTTTTATAAAAAGATTACTCGCAATGTGGGTTGCACATTACTAGTATTCTTGTTAACCCCTCCAACTAAGCTAAATATGCTTGTGTCTGGAGTGGGTTCACGTCAATAGTGCAATGGGTGGGGTGGGGATCGAACTCACGACCTCTCGATCGCCAGTCCGACACCCTATCCATTGGGCTATTGCCGCCCGTTTCTTAACGATGTTTTTCCTTCACCGTAGGGCCACTGTGAAATGCGTACATACATTTGATTAATAACTAACTTTAGTCTCAGCTCTATAAGAGAAGCAGTGGGGAACCCCTCTGTTTAAGCCTTGGAGTATCCCGAAGACATCGCCAGGTGCAAGCTGTTCATGTGTGATCTCCGTAAGATCAGATCGGACTGACAGCACCGATACAGTGCCTGACGCTATCCAGTACATGCGAGCCTCACTGTCACCCGCCACCACTATGTAGTTTCCTAAAAAATAAATGGGTAAAAGCATGCCAGGTTATGGTTAATATAAAGTTCTGTAAATGCAAAAGTGGCATTAATTATAAATTATATAATTTGAAATTAGAAATTAGGAGATATATGAATTTAGACGAATTTTAGAGATTTATTACAATAACATCACTTATATACCACATATATTATGACTGTGTAGATTAGTTATTATATTTTGTTTGTTTTTTTTTTTAATTTATGTGAACAATTATGACTATGAATTGGTTGAAATAAATGAATTATTATATTATTATATATAAGTATTTAAGCGAGCAATTCTTGTATATTTTATAAAATTTCTTGTATCTCGGTAACGGCTTAATCGATTGTGATGAAATTGTATATAAGGTTTGGCTTTTTAAAGTTATCTACATTGCTGTAATTTCTGTAATAAAATCCGATTAAACACAAAAACGTAAAAAAAATTAATAGTCATAAGAAAAATATAATATGTATAAGTATCATAATACTAGCAAAATTTATTGAGAGATAATAGCTTCAAAATAAACAAGCAAAAAACTACATTACAAAACAATCTTTGAACAAAAATTTTATCTGACTAAAATGTTGTAAGAGAGAATAAAATGTTGGTTTTCTGCAACAAGTCTGTTAGCGGATTTAATAATATGAAGTTAAACCGAGGGCTCTACCAAGTTTGTCGTAAGAAAACATGTTTACGTGACTCGTTCCGCACCTCTCGAAGTAGTAAGAGTAGCTTTAAAGTTTAAAGTATGTTGAAATTATATTCCGAGCTAGAGAGTATTAAAAAGTATGATGAGTAAAGGAGTTTCATCTTACTTTATAGTTATATCACATATAGTTTGACCACTATCTCGCCTGGTGGTAAGTGATGATGTAGTTGAAGATGGTAAACACGCTAACAGGCCAAGAAATTCTAGAGTACTCTGACTATTAAGGACTGTGCGCTGCCGAAGCACCATAAGATTATAGCGGTAGCTTTTTCCTTGACGCTGGTAAGTTACTTTTTGGTAGCAAGTCAGGCGGAACCTCGATATAATATGCTCCTAATATCTGTGGACCACCACCTGGTGTTTCTTGATGAGAGATAACTGATATCTTTAGAAAGTATTAGAAGTTATTGAGGGCCCGGTGGCGTATTCGGGAGAACGGTCGGCTTTGACGCCGTGGTACCGAGTTCAAACCGCCGTGCACCAATGGATTTTTCTATCGATAAAATTATGTGCGCTTCTCACAGTGGCCTTACGGTGAAGGAAAACATCGTTAAGAAACCAACAACCCCCGCATGGTGGTAGGACACTATCTAGTGTCTGGCCAGCTACCACCCTTACCAAGTTAGAAAAATCTGTCACCAAACATCTAATGTGTTCCGGCAGCTATCCTTGAGAGCCAGTTCTCATTCTAGGCCTAGCGTGCTTACCATCGTCGACCGCATCATCACTTACCAATACGTGGGATAGTAGTCAAACGCTAGCCTATAAAAAAAAAATTAAAAAAAAAAAAGTAATAAAGTGGTCTATGATGAAATGGAGTCTTGCTAGAAAGAGAAAATAGTTATGAGTCGAGGTGCTGAACTAATTAATAACTTCAGTCAAAAGTCAAATCATTTATTACTATCTGCACTTACACACGTCATAATAACATTAAATAGATCATATCAATGATCATTACTCTGAATATAATAAGATCGTGTAAAAAAACTAAAAAAAACCGACTTCAAATGCCGCGCTTTTAATTTTCAGTACCAAGTTTGAGGTGTTTATCTCCTTATCTCTTGAGATACTTGTCAGATCTCGATTAAATTACTATGGTACTACCATTTTATGGATATCTCCTTTCCAATAAAAAAGAATAATAAAAATCGGTCCATAAACAACGAAGTTATCCTCGAACAAGATAAAAAAAAATTATACGGTCGAATTGAGAAACCTCCTTTTTTTGGAAGTCGGTTAAAAAAGTCATAACATATTGTTTTGAATTTAAAAAAAGAACAAAAGTAATGAGCTATTCAGCACGTATCCAAAAGTCGAACGTCACACTTAAAAAAAGTTTAATACCCCTAATTGATGTAAGGTTACCAACCGTACTATTACGTGCACCCATAAGGCAGAACTTCAGCAATTTTTTATCCAAAAAATGTTGGTAAAGTGAAACACAATAAATTAATAAATCGCAAACTAATCGCAGTACAACTCATATTCAGAGTTGAATCTATGCAGTTCTATTTGATCCTACCACCTCGACACTTTTTCTAGACAGCCACTTTAAATTTAAATAAATTAATTATTAAGCTTAATATACGTTAATATATTTTTAAAACTACCAACTATAAACAAACAAATATAACTAATAAAAAACCATAAAAACTAAAATTTAGTCTACCAAACCACTACCAGTAGGTAAAGTTCCCAAAATGCTGGCTGTATTCCCCCGTTGAATGGCGATGCTTAGTCTCTGATCTAAATACATGCCAGCATTTTGGTCCCGTGTCGTTTTAACCAGCCGTGTGGAAAGATCTTTGAAAATGCTGTGTGCACCCGGCCCCCACAGATGACAGCCACTTTGGATATCATACTGGAAGATTTGGTGTACAATAGCACAAACTGATCGTATCCTACTGACAAAGAAAAAACATAAACCATCTATCATTAGCATTATTTCAGTCACAGAATAAATAATAGTACTCCGTATCTCAGTTCAGTCTCACCTTTGGGTCTGGCAGCACAGGTTTTGAATATTTGATTGGATATCATCATATCCATAGTAATTCAGCTAAGTTTCTTCCTAACCAGTTGTATTAAAACACTTATGACACCAATAAAGATTCCGTTTTTAAATGAATTTAGCAGATAATCGCTCAAGTACGAAAGTAAAAAAGTTTACAAAACTTACCAGGAAAGAACGTAGTATATTCCAAAGAAACTGTAAGCTGTCGAAGAAAAGATTCTCCCGTTTCAGAGAAGAGATAGCAGTTCCTCAGGTGTTGACCGAACATTGCTGTCATTAAATCACAGCGACGGACGTAGGGAGTTTGTTTGATTAGAGACGGCAACTGTGAAAATAAAAGTCAAATTACCAATGAATTTGAATGATAAATTCCTATATTTCTATGATGGAATATGCTTGTTAATTTTGCTGTTAGCATTTGAGTAGTTTTGATTTTTTAAAGACTTCATATATGCTAGTATAAACTCCTTCTATTTCAAAAATAAAATAATAACTCTAACAAAAATACATAAGATTATAAAAATACGTAAGATTCATACGAGAATATATAAGACATTGCAGTAACACGTGATCCCTAGACTGCTTAATGGTAGACCACAAAAAAAAAGTTCCGAAGAAGTCTATGTAACATACACACAAACATGCAATATGTCCTAAAACAAGTTTTAATAAAGTACCAGAGTCATTCTCTAACCATTCTTAAACAAAGTCCTAAAGTCTTTTCCAAAGTGATCTGAGAGAACAATATTTAAGTTTGGCTCTCAAAGCGTTTTACCTATAAGGCAAAACCAGGTTCTATCCGGGGTTCTACCCGGGGAGTAACTTAAATAAGTTTCCAAAGCATCACCCACCTGTCTACCGCGCTCTGTTACCCAAAGTTGGCGAACGTATTTCCAAAACTTCTTTAATTGGTAATCTAGAAGCAAAAGTACTAGGTAATGTTAAAAGTTTTCTACTTATTTCAAGACAATGGGACGGTTTGGCTATGATAAAAGGTTGTGAAAGAACAAATTATTAACCAATGAGCTTGATAATGGGTTTTTTCTTTATAAAGGTTTATAAATCGTTTCACCTTTATTTTACTATTGGTGGTAAATGACAATGACGTGGCCGATGATAGTAGCATGCTAGGCCCAGAATGGGAACTGGCTCTCAAGGACAGTAGCAAGAATACATCGTAACTTGAGGAAAAGAGTTTGAGTCGAATTTTAGAATAAATATTTACAGTTTTTTTTTTGTAGACAGACGACTAATATTTCACCTGATATTATCTAAAGATGCGGTCTTTAAATCATGTTTATCTGCAAGTGAAGGACGGACTCCCTGTGACCAGTTGGAGCGACGATATTTGCAAGGCCATTAGGCCTTCCCATCAGGTGGGCCGTCTGCTTGTTTGCTACCACAACTAGATTAGCGCAACTATTAATCTGTGTTGTGCATTCAAAATCAATCAATAATGTTCGAAAATAATAGATACGCCTCTTACATTGTTTTATTATAAAAAACAATTTTTAATTTATTACGTATTATGTTTACAGAGAAGTTGAAATAGATTTACCTGATAGTCCTTGATTCTTCAACATGTCAATGAGTTCCTTAGTATCTTCCTCATAACTCGTCAGAGCATACTTCGTAGAGTATGCCACTTGTATTGCCGTCGCTACCACAATTGCAGCTAAAATTTTGCTGAACACTTGAACTATGGCTAAAATTATCATCGCAAAGATTTCGTAGATGAAAAATTCATCACTACCAGTGGTAGTTAGAACAGACACTATTATGTACAAAGACGCTGTGTAGTCCCATCGGCGCTGCGGTGTTCCTCTGTAAAATTGTGTATAGTTTTAAAACTTTCGAAAGACCGCATAAGGTATATTGCCACTTTTAGGTCAATTACTCAAATGCAGATCAAAAATATGCCTGCACGAGGTATATTTTCGCAAATCTTTAAATTGGTGATCTTGGCATCCCATATTTTTACATCTGTAATAAGATTTTAATTCGATGACATATTTCTACAAAGTTGGAACCAACACGGGCAACGTAATGCATAAAATAATTCCGAAAATAGTTGATTTTACAAAAATCTGTCCGCAGTTATAAGCAAGCAAGACACTCACTAAATGGTAAGCGACTACTTCTGTGTATAAAAAATCTGGAATGCCAATGTAGCTGCATTGTGCCCAAAACATAAGACATCAACAAGTCACGCACCCTTTAATTTATCTAGACACTTAAACTCGTAAAACATTTTTCATTGAAAAACTTACAAAACAATGGCCAGGTACAAGCCCAGGCGGAATACTTACTAGTAGAATAACTACCACTAAATCATTCATAACCCAAAATTATCACCCTGCCTTTATTACTACGAATATTTGGTTGCAAAATTCTTTTATCTAGTATTTCAGTTCACTGTAGCAGGTTGTAATCGGGATATCAGAGCCGATATTTTCAATATAACAAGTGGAGTCTCGCTGTAGTGGTGCTTTAAATTTCCATCGCAATAAATCCGAGAGTGATTAATTCGGAAGTGTATTTCATTAAAACTTACCATGAAATATAGCGAATTCAGGCTGCTGATGTTTTAAAAGTATAAAGGAAACCGGATTATGGAACGAATTCGAATGGAGATTCAGAATTTCGTGCATAAAAAGTTTATGAGTTACAATTTATATAATTCTATATGGCAACACAGTAACTAAAAAACTGACTTGACATGCCGCTCGAGTCAGAGTCAGTAGAAAGTTTGAGATTTTTATCGCCATATATCTAAAGATACTCATCAGTATGAATTGTGTAACCTTGGAGATGTACCCTACACATAAAAAACAAACGTAACAAACATACAAAAAAAAGAAAAAAAACATACAGGCGAATTGAGAACATCCTCCTTTATAGACGTCGGTTGAAAACTAAGTACTTAAGGTTTGTAAAGCTACGTGCAATGAGGACTGCAAGTGATTGCGTGCAGTCGGCCAGCTCCTTGTGCCGCGACCAAAAAGCCGTAGCATCAGTGCCGTATTTCCATCTAGGCCTAAAAGGCACTGGCCTAGGGGTCCAGCATCCAAGGGGCCCTGCCCACCCCTCTACCCCGACCCGATTTTTTTATCAACCTACCTACCTTTTAATAAGGCAATCAGTAAAAAAAGTGCTTAATTCCTTTTTCTAATTTCCAAAACAGCTTCAGGATATAGGGGGAGGGACCGCAAATGTCAAGTGCCTAGGGGCCCTAGGTCTCTACATCTGGCCCTGCGTACCACTATACTATTATATTCATTAATTTGAAATTATTGTTGAATAAAACATACAGCAAAAAAGTATATCTATCTAAATATTCTGTACCGACATCAAAATACTTACTCGTCAATAAGATAAACCTTGAGTGTTCTGATGAAGCTAATGGGTGAACTGTATACCATTGCAAGCAACCAAACGCATGTGCCAGTGTGGATGAAAAGGATCACCGCTATGACCGTCATCGCTGCCTGTCCATACAAGATTTCTTCAGATCATTATTGAATGAAATACCTACTATAATATACCTAATTGTGTACCTAACACATACATAGTAGGTGTATTATTGTCTCGCTCGCCACTTAGCTACACAATTCTGGTGAAAAAGCAGTCTTGGCTATGATATCCGCTAAGTTTTACACTAAAATAGTTGATCCTTCTAAAGGGCTTTACTGTCTGTTGAATAGTTCATAAGACCACTTAGCTAGCTGTACTTATGTATATTAAATTAAACATTTAAAACAATCTCCGACTGATTTGTATATGAATAATTTTGTTCATTAAGACCATTCTAATGAACCTAAATACGAGACCCCTAACAAGGAGTTGGGAGTATTCTGCAGATTCAAAGAGATGCCTCAGCATTAGGTCAAGTTTACTTTATTCTTGCAATATCATTGAAGTAACACGATACCGATTTGTTTTGACTAATGTAAACTACGCTAAACAGACGGCAGCAGAGTGCATAAAGTACTCTGTGGCAGAGTGGCAGGTAAGTAGTACGCAGAAGCGCCATTTTGATTTTTTTGACGTCCGCGGTCAAAGGGCTGCGAACACAGACCTGCTACATATTTATATTACGTCTATGGCTATGAAAGTTGCTATCGTAGTCTCATCAACCAATAAAGAGCGGATAATATTTAAACGGCTGAACGGATTTTCATGAAACAAAACTAAGAATACTCTCGATGAAAATACATATCAAACAAAAAAATGCTACAATGCCACTGACAGACACACAGATACATAGATACACAGATAAACAGACACACGTCAAACTTATAACACCCCTTCTTTTTGCATCGGGGGTTAAAAAGAACATAGGCCTTTCCAATTGCACGCTACGTGACGCTACTTAGCACAACCCTCGGCTACTCTCATGAAACTCTTGTCAGCCACCTTATGAAGATCATAGCTCAACCTGTTACCCAACCTGAGGGCATCCTACGCTATGTTTTCTGATGCATTTAAGAACAAGCGGTTGTCAATTCTTCAATTAATAGCGCCTAACACCCAATTACTATTTCTTTTTACTTCTAAAGATAACTCACCTGTAGAGTAGTTTGATTGTTGGTAAGTTCAGCCGATGTCACCCGATAAAACTGGAAAAGGTATTTCGCTCGAAACAGTTTGTTTACGCGCAAATAATGCATAATTTTCAGTGGCTGCCTGCAATTATATTTAAATACAATAAATACCTTATGATTATGTTATAAGTTTCTTTACATAAATACAGTTGTAGGAGCATATTATATCGTTGTTCCGCCTGACTTGCTACCACCATCTTCGAATACATTATAGCTTACCACCAGGTGAGATAGTGGTCAAACGCTAGCCTATAAGATATAAAAAATATGCTCAATCAAATATGCAAAAATGCTAAATATGCTCTTACGGGATATTTTTAACCGATTTAAAATATGGAGGTGATTCATAATTCGGATGTTTATATTATTTTTATTTATGCATGTTCGGGCATATCTCCGTTACATAAATAGGCAAACGAATTTTTAAATTATTTTTTGTATGAAATATATTCATATAGAAATACACACAATTAAATTTTGTAAAGAGATCTGTCTATCTGTCTGTTTGTCTGTCTGTCTGTCCGTCCATATGTCACAGCCATTTTATTCCGAAACTGTTAAGACTACAGAATTGAAACTTGGTAGGTAGATATATTCTGTAAACCGCTTTCCAATTTTTATACAAAAATAAAAAATATAAAAGTTTAAGGGGGGGCATCCCATACATGGAACTGAAACGAAAAAAAATAATTTTCTTCAACCTATACGTGTTGGGTGGTATGGGGTGTCTATGGATAATAGG
Source organism: Cabera pusaria (assembly GCA_954871355.1). Taxonomy (NCBI): domain Eukaryota; kingdom Metazoa; phylum Arthropoda; class Insecta; order Lepidoptera; family Geometridae; genus Cabera; species Cabera pusaria. The sequence continues at coordinate 19,462,941 of OX940890.1, read as the reverse complement.
TCTTCAAAATGACATTGAGGTTCCTAAAATCATTTTTTCTCAAAGTCAATCATTTGAAAGATAGACGCGTCTAATGTGGTAAAATGTGTGTCCCCCCCCCCCCCCCCCCCTTCTAACTTTGAAAGTATGGGAGTGAAAAATCTAAAAAAATATAGAAAGAAAGAAAGAAAGAAAATCGTTTATTTGGCAAAAACTGACATAGTAACAAATTTAATTAAAACTAATGTGAAACATCAAAAGAAGAAAGAACACAGGTTTTAAAATAAGTTTATGAGAAGTGAGGTGCCAAAAAGGCTTAACTCAGCACATATGTCTGGGGTTACACACCTAAACGCTGGTTTTCAGCTAAGCCTGCGGGTGATGAACTAGCGCGAAAATATTTTTATTAAATTTAAATATTGTATACAATGTAATATAATATAAATACAATACATATTAGTAAGTTAAATATATACATAGAATATATATATATATATATATATATATATATATATATAGATATAAGGAGAAATAAATAGATACATACAATATATGCTGTAGATCTCAATAAAAACTAACAACTAAAATTGGTTTGAACGAGATACAGTCAGCAGTTTTAGAGATATGGCGACCGCAAAGATAACTTTGTTTTTAATACAAACACTATGAAAAACAAAGTTCATTTTGTAGTTGCGAAAAATCATAGTTTTGGAATACTTAACTGTGTTACGGAACCCTACGAGTGCGAGTCCGACTTGCACTTGGCCAGTTTATTTTCTCGTTATCTAGACGATCGTCCACATCTTTGGAGATACTTATCAGATCTCGATGAATTTACATTAGAACCACCTAAGGAAGATAAAAAAAATAATTTAAAAAATCGCCCCACAATTGATAGAAAAATTGGTAAACATGCATAAAAAAATTAGATACAGACAAACTGGTACCTCTTCCTTTTTGAAACGGTTAAAAATAGTTCTGTTTCTTTAGTTTTTCATACGAAGTTACTTCTGAGAATTAGATCTTAGTAACACTAATAGATGTTGTTGCAGTAATACAAGATTGGATCTTGGTTTTAATTGGGACGATTTAGTGGCATTTACTCTATCGAACAAAGAGAGAACAACCAAAATCGGATAACTGTAAAAGTAAAATAAAAATAGTAATTCATAAAAATTATCTACGCGATATATAGACTTGCAAACCTATTTTCTTTTATGAAGAATGCTAACATAATGAAAAACTAAGTCGCATAAATATAAACAATATTGGATTCCGGAAGCGAGTACTCAAGTAAAATAACTTAGAATCGCAAACATCTGTGCACCATAACATTTTATTTCAGTTTCTTATTAAGGGAAACTTCGAAATAATGCGATGTCTACTATCGTTATATTGACTATTTTAGGCATAGTAAATTGAATGTTATGTCCACAGATGGCAAGTATGAGGTCCTTGAAGTATGCATGACACGTACTTGCGGGTATTTTAGGCTGGATTTAAACCGAGACAGCAGCGGCCGCAGTGACAATTAATGTTAAACTATAACGCCATTATTATAATACAAAGTATATAAAATATTATTTGTGTGGTATTTATAGATTAATAGCGTAGCGTAATAACGAGCTTTTTGGTACATTTACAGAACTATACTCAAGTCTCAAAAACTGTTTAAAGATCGATGTTCCTGGACAAAAATTATTACGGATCTGAGGTAACAAACATAAAAAATACAGACGTATTGAAAACCTCCTCCTTTTTTGAGAAGTCTTTTAAAAATAGTGAAACAATCGAGATAAATACTGTCTGAGCGCAGTTATAGCCGCATGGATGAATACATAAGGCAAATATTGTACACGCTCTAATATGAATTTTGATATTAGGTTAGTGGTGGAAAATTAATTTATCGCAGGCGTATTAACAGGGAGTGTTAACTAGCTAGTAACTCGAATGCATTATCTATCGAACAGTGAAACGAAATCCTTTAAAACTTACTTGAAGCACAAACCGAACAGTTCTAAAGGCATATTAGCTAGCACATCCGTCCAGACCCATAGTTTATGTTTGTAATATCGCCTGCGGCATTTCCGTGAATCTATTATATACTCGCCGTGCTTGCTGATATATGTCTGTAGCAAAATATAGGTTATATTAGTTAAATACATAATAATTTTAAAGAGGCAAAGTTGAACTGGAACTCTGAAATTGGATAAGTGTATAGAGAAAATTAAGTCGATAACATCCCAGATCGGTAGGCTCTACAAAGATAACGAGGGATTTGCAACCAATGTTCGTTGTATAGAATGAAATACTATTAACGTATGTAACATATGACGTATATATATATCTATTAAATATCTCGTATGAGACAACAAAAAAATGCTAATATTCAAGTATGTCTTAAAAGGTTTATTAGTAAATTCAGGGACCACTAGCAGGTAGTCTCTAAATCTTAATAGGATTGCAAAAATTGGTATTAATGCCTCGAATATCTCTAGCACTTTATATTTTCACTTGCTTGTTTAAAATACCAGAGTCGTATAAGGTGTAGAGATACAGGTGCAGAGTTTGTAGCACTTGACGTTATAATAATGATGATGCGCTCTACGGCAGCTCTACGACGTAGCACTTGAGCTCATATTATGCTCGTCGTGGGTGTCTAAGAACATTTCATTGACAAATATTAATGTAAACAATATCAAAATATCAGCGCGTTAACATAGGTGCATTGCCAAATTTCCAAATGGCACGTGACAGCGAAATTCCATAGCATATATGATAAAAATTAATCTAGGGGTCAGGTAAGTTTTTTTAATAAGTCGCTGACTTTAGTTATTGCCATGTGCCTTTAACAGATACTGTGACACGCATAACTCTGAATTGTCATAATTTTGCGTATCTCTGCACGGACCAGCTGTTAGCGACAGACCTAGGATGACGCTTTGCTATGATACGCCCTAACTTTACGCTTTTACCCTATGATCATCACCATTAACAGCAAGCGTTCGTCCACTGTTGGACATAGGCATTTCCTATAGCACGCCCTGACTATAAGATGTTGAATCTCTTATACCTTGGAATTTAACTCAACACCCTTCAAGCGAAAATATATTTCAATTAAGAAAATGGCACTAAACTATTACTACTAAAACACTCGCTACAAATAGCATACTAGCTAGGGATTGCAATCCCGCCATTGCAATCTGAAATGAAAATATGATAATATATCAAAATGGAATCCCGCAATCCCGCGGGATCCCGCAGCTTTTTTTAATCTGGTTGATCCCGCACCTTCAAAGCGCGGATCCGCGAATCCCGCAAATTGCAAATTTGGCGCTAAAACTTTCGTGTAAAGCGCTAGTAGCACGAGCGCGACGTTGCCGTTCCATACTAGCCTAGTGGACGTTTGGCGGCTTTGGCGGGCTGTCCTGTCAGTTGTTCATGAATACCACTGCGCTGCGCACGTCTTTCTGTAGGTGACGAGCTCAGAGCAATAGTAATTATTGCTCTTAGGTGACGAGTGTTTTCAGAGTGTCACCGTCCGGCGTTTAACGTAGGCACCTAATTAGTAGGCATAGGCATTTTAATGTTTTGATTTAGTTTAGTTCTGTGTCTTTTAAAAGAAGATTGTGCCGTAAATAACAATATGATGTCGTTATGCTGAGTGAGGATGAAGACATAAAGAGGCAGGTTCCCAGTGCAGACAACCGGTACAGATTCGTACTGGTAAAATATTCCACTGTTTTATCATTTTCTACAACCTATTTCTTTATGTGCGAGCGCATATGATAATATTGGAATATTTTACCAGTACGGATCGGTACCGGTTTGTATGCGCGCTACCTGCATCTTTATGTCCTCACCCTGAAACATTATGACTTAAAAAGGTTTTTGTTTTTGTTAATATAATGATTATGGATATGGTTATCGATGATAGTAATCAATTTTGATGGTGTAAAAATGAAATAAATTTATTTAAATCTTGCGTGTGTAATGTTGCGTGAAACATTGTGTATGACTTAAAGGGTTTTTTTTTTCAATAATATTTATAACATAATTTCAAAGATGCGGGATCCCGCGGGATCCAGTGCGGGATTGAGTAACCCTGCATCAATCCCGCGGGATTTAATGAGCTGCGGGATTGCAATCCCTAATACTAGCTAAACGGCTTTAATAAAATTTTACGTTGAGATGATTGAATCTGAGATATGGTTTGATGAAACATACACGCCAAAAAACAGTGGAGTATAGAACCTCTGCCTTTTTTGAAGTCAGTTAAAAGTAAAACGCATTGCGATGCATGTAATCACAAACTAATAACTTGCGACTTGGACTCGCACTCCGAGGGTTCCGTACAAACTTGTCAAACTAGGTTAAAAGACAACTCGATCCCTAAACACGGCTATTGCACCGACCGCAAATACTAAGTTTGTAATTGTACATTCGCTTTTTTGTTGTGAAATAATATATATAATATAATAGTACATTCGCTACATGAATTAAATGAGATAGAGATACTCCACCTGATGCATAGTGAAATAGATCTTGATATAAAAGAACACGTCGAAAATAGCTTGAATCCAATACATACACAAGCAATTATTCATAGTCACTATCTCGTAGAGGACCAATACATAGTTAGCAGTGGTTGCAATACAGGTTAGGTAGCCAAATCCCTGAAAAGGTATTAATTAAACGTTTAAATTTAAATGTGTTAGCTTAAAAAGGACCTCAGTAAGCATATATAAGCATTTACGCAGTCTTTGCAAGGGTTGTCTGGAAGATATTGCTTTAAGTGATAAGACCACCGATTTTTAACTGTATATAATTCTTTGTGTTTCAATAATGAGTCTGTGGTAATCAATAATGAGTATTTGTGTCGTATTGTCATGGTATCTCCTCTCGTTATATCCTCATGTTATATCCTCGTCCCCGCCACCGTCTGTCACTCCACAGGACGGTCGCGCACGAGATTGCCGGACTATAGCTACTTCTCGCAGCTCGCGTTGAGAAGTATCATATGTACTGTTCTACAATATTGGCCGGCTATCACTATGCGAAATTTCAGTCAAGCCGTTTGACAGTAAAGAGGATACAAGCAAACAACAAATATACAAATTGACTTTCGAAATTATAATTATTGGTGTTGTTAACCTTCTAAACTTAAAGGCTCAATACAGCCCACAATAAATTATTGTCATGTTTAATAAAGCCTACCATTTGCCCTTTAGCAATGATTACAAAGTTTGGATCAATCTTTGAACTTCTAAAGTTTATCAAAAGCATCCAATGAAGGCCTTTACTCCATTAAGTAAAGACAAAGGAGCGAAGCAGCAATACTGGTAGGTATATAGGTGTAGCTATAGGAAAATCGAAGGCCCGCATGTTCGGACAAGGCTGCCTATCGCTAAATCGATCGAGGTGATCAACGTCTGACGTAATGCTGATATTATCTTAGCAGGAATATAGGGATTAAAGGCAATATTAAATTGTACTAATATAATCATCTATCCATACATCAACATTCACAATACTATAGGTATTACTTAGTGAACCGGGCAATAAAATATCTATATTTGTATAATAGATGGTAGGCCAGGTTGAAGTTTAATGACATAGCACTAATCAGATAGCAAATTCAAAAGTTACCTTACAGACGCTGAAGACCTAAAACAACTAGCGCATTTACTGTTAATACTAAACTAAATATAACAGTAAATGCGCTAGCTATTTTAGGTCTTCAGCGTCTGTAAGGTGGCTCTTTTTTTTTAGCTTAAAACTATTCTGTGTCTTATTATGTAATGTATCTCAGCAAGAAATTAATCTTATATAGCCTAGCGTCTGACTACTATCTCGCCTGGTGGTAAGCGGTGATTTGGTCAAAGATGGTGAACACGATAGGCCTAGAATACTCTGACTCTCAAGGACTGAGTGCTGCCGGTACGCCGTAAGGTTATAGCGCGCAGGTTTTACCTTGATAGTGGTAAGCTACTTTTTGGTAGCAAGTAAGGCGGAACATCGATATAATATGCACCTACCTATGGACAGATACCCGTACTAGGATTAGAACCAGCGACCCCTCGCTTAAAAGTCAAGCCTTTATGCTAACGGGGCTATTCATCAAGCATGAAATTGTTACATCGCGTCGTCGAGTCGCGAGGTTTCGCCAAGCTTCTCGAGCAAAACAAAAATAGCGTGGGAAAGAATAGACTAATTAGGAACTATAAACACCCGACCGTCATAAAAGTACCTTATTGGTATTACGACCCTCGTTCAATGTACCTAGTTTTGTTAGTATTTAAGTACACAGATTGAACTTTATTCTTAAGGCATTAGAGGTCAAATTAGCATGTATTGTAAAGGTTGTTTACATTGGATGTTTCAACGGAAAGTTGTGCTATTGTTTGTGATTTGATTGCTCTGTTTGTCAACTATTTCTATTTTTTATTGATCGAGGGTATTCTAGAATAATTATTGAGCCCTATATAAATCTGCGACCCTTTTGCCGCGGGGTTGAGTCAGTCATTCTTTGGAAGCGACAGTGTAAACATCTAAGCGCGGATAGCGACCAAGTGATTGATACAGTGTTATCAGTGAACAAGCGTTTGTGAAGTACGAACAGTGAAATAAGTAATTGTGAATTACCAACGACCTCAGTGTGTGTTAACGGACTTTTGATCATTGTGCAAGACGATTTGGACAACTACTGTGGAACATTATGCTAAGCTAGTGTTCAGTGGAAATAAACGTTCATCTCATCGGATTGGCATTTTAATACCACCCCGCACGTAACAATATCAATTATTTTTATTAAGATTATTTTTTTTTTCTTGTTGTTTACCTGATTAACCAACGTGCCCGGTCTAAATATGTTATATATCTGACTGTAACTATGAGAGGTCAACCCGCTGGAGCTGGACTTAGCTGCACTCATATTAGACTGCGACTGAGAACTTCGGATTGAAAGCGGACCTGAAATACGATGAGAGCTTCACAACGAATCTTCCAAAAAACCAAACGTCATCGATTACCATCAAACGAGCGTCTTGAATTTTTTTTGTATCTAATAGGCTAGCGTTTGACCACTATCTCACTTGTTGGTAAGTGACGATGCGGTTAAAGATGTTAAGCACGCTAGGCCTAGAATGGGAACTCGCTGCCGGAACACATTAGATATTTTGGCGACAGAATTTCTAACTTGAGGGTGGTAGCTGGCCAGGCGGACACTAGATAGTGTCATACTCCTTGCGGGGGGTTGTTAGTGTCTTAACGATGTTTTTCCTTCACCGGAGGGCCACTGTGAAAAGCGCACATAAATTTTGCGATAGAAAAATCCATTGGCACACGGCGAGGTTTGAACTCGATACCTCTGGCATCAAAGCCGACCGTTCTGGGCCCTCAAGAAGCTCCTCACTGAACAGTAGACATACTATGTTCTGCGCTTGTCGTATTATCTAATATCATGAAATATCTTTAAAAACATGAAATTATCTGTGCTAAACCTCCAAGGGCTTAAATTACAATAAATATAAAGTTATTTGTGGAGGTGATATGAGAATTGTGCGGCTCTTTTAACTGGCGGATTTGTTTTTTTTTTCATTAACTAGAGTCGCATAAAATGCTTAGAAAATCTAGTCTTATTAAATTTATCTATCTCTAGCGATATTATTTACGAGTAACATGATCACTTACCTATTGCTTCTTCAAATCTACTAGATCCACTTTTGGAATCGACAGCTGAATCTAAAGATCCATAATCTTGGTCAGTTTCTTCTACAAATAAATAGAGTATGTATTAAATGACTCAAACTAATGGCACAACATCCTAACCAATATTATAAATGCGAAAGTAACTCTGTCTGTCTGTCTCACTTTCACGCCAAAACCAGTGAACCGATTTAAATGAATTTGGTACACAGATAGTCTAGAGCCTGAGAAAGGACATAGGCTACTTTGTAATGCGAAAAAAGGGTTGTAAGGTGTTGAAAGGGGGGATTAAAAGTTGTAAGGAAGTATCGTCATTTTTAGAGCTAGAAGCTTGAAACTTATTTTTTAGGCTGTTAATTCAATATAAATAAATATGACATTCAAAGTTTGTAAAAGTTGTACCCTCAAGGGTGTAAAATAACAATAAGGAATAGGGGATGAAAGTTAGTATGGAAATATGTAAGATTGATGTGTATATGACATTCAAAGTTTGTGAGGGGAAAGGGGGAGGGGGAAGGTCAAGGAGAAGGGATAAGGGGGGAGGAGAGGGGAGGAGAGGGGAGGAGAGGGGAAGGGGAAGGTGAGGGAAATGGGAGGAGGAGAGGGAAGTGAGGGGAAGGGGAGGGGGAGAAGTAAGTGAAGGGAAGGGGAGGGGGATGGGAGTGGGGGGAAGAGAGAGGGGAATAGGGGGAGGAGGGATTAGCGCGGCGAGGCACGGTGCGGTGTAGGTGGGATACGTATGTGTCTTATTTGTAAAATAATTAGCCTAAATAATGAAAATGCTACCCAAAGACACCATTCCACGCGAACGAAGTCGCAGGCACAGCTAGTATTATATAATGTACTAGCAGCACCTCGCGGTTTCACCCGCGTAGTGCCGATACCCATGAGAATACGGGGATAAAATATAGTCTATGTTACTCGTTGATAATGTAGCTTTCCATTAGTGAAAGAATTTTTTAAATCTTTCCTGTAGTTTTTGCATTAAATCGGAACGAACAAACAAAAAATCATATCTTCCCGCTTTATAATATTAGTTTGGACTAGCGGGTCCGGTAGACATTGCCCTGCCCGATCACAGTGCCACCCACCGGGCTCAATAGTGAATCTTAACCATCCATCACTAAATGTTACATAATCAGCGGACAATAAAGATGCTTCCAACGATACCTAATTTGTCAAATTGTAATGAGGAGCTCAGAAGTTATGAGTGAACAGACGAACATACATACATTCATACAAACCGGTCAAAATTAGAATATTTTACTAACCCGAAGAAGAGGATTCGTCCACAGCCATAGTAATAGGTAAGATATAATTTCGCGACATTTCAAAAGCCCTGAATAAAGGTTCCTGTATTTTTGGGTAATATTTGACTAAGTTGAAAAAAGTGAGACTTGGTATTACGAGTAAATCTAAGCTACGACTTGCGTAGACCGACACTTCTGAGCAGGAAACTGGTAGCTGAAATGTGCAAATAGGAACTTAGTTTAACAGGGTCATAAAATCAAACTGATAAGCCTTATTTAGATTTTGCTTAGCCTATTTTGCACATTAATCTACTAAAAATATAATTCCAAACTGTATGTATATTGGCAATTAATAAACAAACATACAGCGTGGAATTAATGGAATACTGAGGAAAAGTACAATACACAAAAGAAATATCCGAGCAGGGAATCGAGCTCAGTAATAATGCGAAGAAATTAAAGTGTTCATATTATTGTTGAAATCAATTGAAGTTATATTAATGTAAAAATTTAAAAAATGAAGTATTTATGTTTCTTTTCAGTGAAATTCGATTTGTTCAAAGTACATCCCTCGCTACACCCATGGTTATAACTCCCGAGGCAACGAGCTCCTGGACTCCGAATCTATCTCGTGCCTTTTATGCCGTTACCGGTGATAACGGTTACATAGAAGGTACCTAGCAAGCAGCAACGGGAACCTGGAATCTCCCATGGAGAATACGGGAGACTTTCCAGGTTTCCCAAATTGTGTACCAACACACCAAAGCGGCTTCAAAGAGAAAAATACTATGCTGTACCCTCGTAACACAATTTACTATTTACTCCTAGTTCCACTATATTTTTTCATCCTATATACGCCGAAGGTGCATAGTGAAAGTTCTGTAACGGTCGTATTTATGAAGATTTGACAAACGCATAACAGTGGATTTATAGAAGTCTAGAGTATTGGTTCGAATGACAAAGCGGTTGCGAGCACCTCGCAGTGTTGTTCGTAAATATAGGAGTGAGCGTGGTTATACTGAGTTATGTAATACAAAACCGTACTAACGCCAGTAAAGTTTCCAAACATCCCGCCCGGTCCCATGCAGGTGATCATTTCATTGTACGAACTAAGGACGTCCACCTAGAACCGAGCAAATTAGCCGAGTTAATGCCTGACTAACTTAACTTTACCGAACAATTATAGCGAAATTACTATAATTGTTCGGCAAAGTTGGAGGGGTTAGGTTGGTGTTGGCTAATGTTTTTGACATTATTAGAAGGACGTGGCGTGTTGGCTCTGTTTTCAAACATACACTTGAGTTTTAATACATCTCATTATGCAACCGTTGCATTTTTATTTTATTTCTGTTACGCATAGTCTGTCATTACGGTACTGTGTTTGAATTCATAATCAGATCTTTACAATTTATAAGTGTAGATAAAATTATTTATATTCGCATACAATACACACAAGTTTGCTGACTGGCAGATGTTCGTATGTTTTTCCTAATATCTCCACAGTCTCTACTCAAGCGCTTACTTTGAAATGTTTTAAAGTCATAGCGGCTTATAAAATTGCTAAATCTGAAAGCACCTTGAATTGTAGGTAATGTAAAGTACTAATAGAACTGAAAAAAAATTTGGGTATTGAAGTAAACCATACTGTTTCATGAAATTTGGTGATGCTGTCAATGAGTTTATTATTCAACCCATGGGTATTTCTGAATAATATGTTTTCTCCCAAAACCCTTCCAGCATGGCAAGCATAAAGGTCTATTTATTTAAACGCAAACCAAGGGACCAAAGTGAAAAATGAATTAATTAGAGTACTATTGTTTTTGTGGTTTTAACGTGAAATTTCAATTAAGCATTGAATCAATATTTAGATATTGAAATAAGGGAGGCTGGGATGGAAATCATGGTATTATAATGGATTATTTGAAAATACATTTATAGACGTTGAAACGATTTAATAACATTTTTTCTTTACCACATTCATTATTACTACATAATTATATTAATACATAATTCATTTTCATATATATGTAAAAAAATAATGATTACTGTTTCATCTCTGGTATCCGTTGACTGATTTAAATAATTATTTGTTTGTCTAAAACGTTATTGAAGCAGGGTGGTACGTTACAAATTGTATCAAGATCTTCAGAATTTTTTTGAGATGTAGAGCTAATTACCTAAACGAGTAAAAGAAAAATCTAACTTGGCATTTGAAATCGTTCGTGGCATTAAAAGCTTTTTATTTCAATTTATATTCAAACTTTATTTATTTTTACAGCAAGTTTGATATTTTCACTCCTCTTTTACTTTAGGATATTAGATTAGAATGAGGAATGATATTCACCTCCTTCGTATGTTTTTTTTATATCTGATAGGCTAGCTTTTGACCACTATATCGCATTGTGGTGAGTGATGATGTGGTCGAATATGGTGAACATGCTAGGACTAGAATTTCAAGGGTTGCGTGCTGCCGGAACACAGTAAGGTTATAGTGAGAGATTTTTTCCTACAAATGTATAATTTTAATTAACTTACCTTTCCCTTGTAAATAATATAGATTTCACTTTGTCTATCTCTGCATTGTATAACTGTGTCTCCTTTCAGGAAGTACATCTCATTAAGGTGTTGGGTGATCACCCTGATGAAGGAACGCTCCACTTTTCCGAACAGAGGCACTTCTCTTAGCGCTCTTTCATACATGAACACTAGTGTATCTTCCATCAGAGCAGAGTTTAAGCGACGGCAGATTTTCTAAAATGTATCGATAACAATACACAATCATGAAAGTTTGTTTTTCTTCTTCGTCTTCTTTATCCACGTGGAATAGTGTCTTTAGGTAGCATTTTTAATTATTTGGGCTAATTATTTTACAAATAAGACACATATGTATATCCCACCTACACCGCACCGTACCACGCCGCGCTAATCCCTCCTCCCCTCTCTCCCTACCCCTCCCCCCTCCCCTCCCCTCCCCCTCTCTCTTCCCCCACTCCCCCTCCTCTTACCCTCACTTCCCTCTCTCCCTCCCATTTCCCCCCTCCCCCTCTATCTCCCCCTCTCTCTTCCCCCCCTCCCCTGCCCTACCCTTCCCCTTACTTCCCTCCCCCTCTCTTCCCCCCACTCCCCTCCCCACCTCTTCGCCTCACTTCCCTCTCCTCCTCCCCTTTCCCCTTCCCCTTCCATTTCCCCTCCCTTCCCTTCCCCTTCCCCTTCCCCCTCCCCTTTTCCCCTCACAACTTTGAATGTCATATTTATTTATATCGAACCAACAGCCTAAACAATAAGTTTTAAACTTCTAGCTTTAACAATGCCGATACTTCCATACAACTTTTCATCCCCCCTATCAACCCCTTACAACCCTCTTTTTGCATTCAAAAGTAACTTATGTCCTTTCTCAGGCTCTATATTCTCTCTGTACCAAATTTCATTTAAATCCGTTCTATAGAACATTCACATAAACCTTACATATTTCCATAAAAACTTTTATCCCCTATTCTCTATTGTTATTTTACACCCTTGAGGGTAAAACTTGTACAAACTCTGAATGTCATATTTATCTATATCGAATCAACAGCCTAAAAAATAAGTTTCGAGCTTCTAGCTCTAAAAATGACGATACTTCCATACAAAATTTCATCCCCCCTTTCAACCCCTTACAACCCTTTTTTAGCATTAAAAGTAGCCTTTGTCCTTTCTTAGGCTCTATACTATCTGTGTACTAAATTTCATTTAAATCGGTTCAGTGGTTTTGGCGTGAAAGTAACACAGACAGGCAAACAGACAGAGTTACTTTCGCATTTATAATATGAAGTTAGGATATTATATAGTTAGGAGTAGGATAAGTAAGCGTTTGACCACTATCTCACCTGATGTTAAGTGATCGTGATGTTAGGTATCTATAGGAAAAGAATGTAAATATTTTTACCAATAAATGAGTATTTGAGTATTGTATAGGTTTTTATATTTTATTATTTTATTTGTATAGGTTAGTGTTTGACCACTATCTCGCCTGGCGTAACCGATGATGTGGTCGAAGATGGTGAATACGCTCAGCCTAGAATACTTTGACTGAACACCGTAAGGTTATGGCGCCAGATTTTCTCCTTGATGATGGTACGCTACTTTTTGGTAACAAGTCAGGTGGAACATCAATATAATATGCTCCTTCCACCTGTGGTGAATTTATTCTACGTTGGTCCTCTAATAATGGGAATTATCGTACCAAGATAAGCCAGGAAAAAAAACATTTTTAAAGAAAATACTAAATAAATAAACTTTTAGCCTAAATACTACTAATTCTAGAGTTCCTATGGTTATTGCATGTAACCCATCTCCATCATCAGATCAGCTTGATGAAACCTTAACATGGCATTTTTATCCGATTTACATATTATGTATGTATGCAAAATTTTGGCTCAATTGAACACCGAGAATTGGGTCAAATTTTACTTGTAAGATTTCACTTGAACAAACACCGGGACAGGGATATTACATAAAATCTTGTAAAATATTACAAGATTTAGAATAACTGTTCCGGCTTGATACAAAATCCGGTAGTAAACCTGAATGGGCGGAACAAGACTATGACAAGCACCACACTTGTGATCTTAAATATAACAAAACTTTAGGGATTGGAATCAAGACAAGTTAGGCTGAGCGCAGACTATAGACAAAACAGTCTTAAGACTGTCTCAAGACTGTCTCAAGACAGTTTTGTCTATCACCCTGCGCACACTGCGAACAAAACTTTTTTGTCTGCGAGGATGCGACACAGAACAAAATATAGAATGGACACTTTGATCACTCCACCAATACATGTATTATGTACCTACCTACAATTTGTCTTCCTCAGTTATACAGTAACTAGATATCTACTTTATCATTTTTATGGTGCCGTTTCTCAAAAGGTAAAAAAGGAACTGAGCGCTCATACAATTTAGAGGTTTATCTTAATTGGAACCAACCTTAAAATATGTTAATAAATAAAATAGTGCTATTGAGTGATTTATTTACGTCGCGTCGTTCGCGTGTGGCGCGTCCTTGCTCAAGTTAGTTCCTCGACAGCTCAAAATCGGTAGGGAGGTGAGTAAGCCTCGATTGTTGGGGCGAACAGAGTGTCCATTCTATACGTAGTATCTGTTATGTGTTGCATCGGTTTTCTTTGTCGGCACCGAGAACAAATAATAATACTACGTATAGAATAGACACTCTGTCCCACCCACCAATCGAGGCTTCGAGGTATTTCCAAATATATAAAACATAGACTGGACCCAAAAGTAGAAAATCTTGTGCTCTGGAGTGATTGCTGTGGGGGTCAGAATCGCAACATCAAAATAATATTAATGTTAAAAACTGTTTTGAATTCCCACCCCACACTGAAGACAATAACTTTTAAGTATTTAGAATCAGGACACACATTCTTGCCTATTGATACTGATTTTTCAAAGATCGAAACCATGCTGAAATATCACGAAAGGATTTATATCAGGATAAACAATTATTTGTTTAACAATTAATCATAAGTTTGTAAAAGTAAATTAATCGTTTTTAGGGTTCCGTATCTCAAAAGGTAAAAAAGGAATCCTTATAAGATCACTTTCTTATCCGTCTGTCCGTCTGTATGTCCGTGTGTCACTACCGATTTTCTCAGGAACGGGTGGACCTAGCAAGTTAAAATTTTTATCAGATACTGATGTTTATGGTCCTAATTAGATATATAAAAATCAAGATCCAGAGTCAACACGATAATAAGATATAGACATATTTAGATTTTCGCCGAAATTTGTAAGTACCTAAATTTACCTTAATTTTCGACTTATTTATTTTTCGGAATTTTTCCTTTACTTGTGTAATAATACCTTGATTTTGACCAAAGCTGACAATTCTAGGTCAACCGGAAGTACCATATAGCTTTTGGGTCGAAAACCTGTAGGGTACTTCCCGTTGACCTAGAACCATGAAATTCGACAAAGAGCAAGGTCTTACAGCACAAAAAAGGGGAAATTTCAAAAACGAAAAAATTATTAAAGTAAATGGTGTCCCATACATACATAATTAACGCCAGCTAAGATATGCCTCTGAGTTATATGAGCGCTCATACAATTTAAGGGTCTAGCACAATTGCACCAAACTTAAGTTTGGTGCCATAAGGTAAATATGTAACTAAAATTGTGCCTCTGTGTAATATATTTTATTCATAGTTGACGCTAATTAGGATAGGCCTCTGAGTTATATGAGCGCTCATACAATTTAGATGTCTAGCTAACCAACCTTAAAAAATGTAAATAAACAAAATAGTGCTATGGAGTGATTTATTTTCGTCGCGTCGTTCGCGTGTGGCGCGTCCTTGCTCAAGTTTGTTCCTCGACAGCTCAGAATCGGTAAGGAGGTGAGGAAGCCTCGATTGTTGGAGCGAACAGAGTGTCCATTCTATACGTAGTATCTGTTCTGTGTTGCATCGGTTTTCTTTGTCAGCACCGAGAACAGATAATAATACGTAGTATTAGGCTGAGCGCAGACTATAGACAAAACAGTCTTAAGACTGTCTCAAGACTGTCTCAAGACAGTTTTGTCTATCACCCTGCGCACACTGCGAACAAAACTTTTTTGTCTGCGAGGATGCGACACAGAACAAAATATAGAATGAACACTTTGATCACTCCACCAATACATGTATTATGTACCTACCTACAATTTGTCTTCTTCAGTTATACAGTAACTAGATATCTACTTTATCATTTTTAGGGTTCCGTTTCTCAAAAGGTAAAAAAAGGAATTGAGCGCTCATACAATTTAGAGGTCTAACTTAATTGGAACCAACCATAAAATATGTTAATAAATAAGATAGTGCTATTGAGTGATTTATTTACGTCGCGTCGTTCGCGTGTGGCGCGTTCTTGCTCAAGTTAGTTCCTCGATAGCTCAAAATCGGTAGGGAGGTGAGTAAGCCTCGATTGTTGGGGCGAACAGAGTGTCCATTCTATACATAGTATCTGTTCTGTGTTGCATCGGTTTTCTTTGTCGGCACCGAGAACAAATAATAATACTACGTATAGAATAGACACTCTGTCCCACCCACCAATCGAGGCTTCCTCAACTCGCCTCTGATTCTGGAGCTGCTGAGGAGCTACTTTAAGCAAGGCACCACACGCGGACGACAACAGAACAATAATACTACTCACGTGAAAATTAACGTCAACTTCATACATATATGTTGGGACCAGTACACACAGGAGGTTCAAATTTACGTAGGTACTATATTAATATAAAAACCAGCAAAATCGAGTTGAACTCGCCCACCGAGGCTTCCGTACCAACTTCTCAGACTAGTTTAAGGGACAAATTTATCTTTGTAGTTCGATCCATATAGGAAATGTATTGCAACAACTACAATTAATCATAAGTTAAATATTATGTTTCTTTGAAGTGTTTCACACTTTATATTTTTGTAAATTGTTAAACAATTATTTGTTTAACAATTAATCATAAGTTTGTAAAAGTGAATTAATCGTTTTTAGGGTTCCGTATCTCAAACGGTAAAAAAGGAATCCTTATAAGATCACTTTCTTATCCGTCTGTCCGTCTGTATGTACCAGATACTGATGTTTATGGTCCTAATTAGATATATAAAAATCAAGATCCAGAGTCAACACGATAATAAGATATGAACATATTTAGATTTTCGCCGAAATTTGTAAGTACCTAAATTTACCTTTATGTTCAACTTTTTTATTTTTCGGAATTTTTCCTTTACTTGTGCTGTAATATCTTGATTTTGACCATAGTTGACAATTCTAGGTCTACCAGAAGTACCATATAGGTTTTGGGTCGAAAACCTGTAGGGTACTTCCCGTTGACCTAGAACCATGAAATTCGACAAAGAGCAAGGTCTTACAGCACAAAAAAAGGGGAAATTTCAAAAACGAAACAAATATTAAAGTAAATGGTGTCCCATACATACATAATTAACGCCAGTTAAGATATGCCTCTGAGTTATATGAGCGCTCATACAATTTAGGGGTCTAGCTCACCAAACTTAAGTTTGGTGCCAAAAGGTAAATATGTAACTAAAATTGTGCCTCTGTGTAATTTATTTTATTCATAGTTGACGCTAATTAAGATAGGCCTCTGAGTTATATGAGCGCTCATACAATTTAGATGTCTAGCTAACCAACCTTAAAAAATGTAAATAAATAAAATAGTGCTATTGAGTGATTTATTTTCGTCGCGTCGTTCGCGTGTGGCGCGTCCTTGCTCAAGTTTGTTCCTCGACAGCTCAGAATCGGTAAGGAGGTGAGGAAGCCTCGATTGTTGGAGCGAACAGAGTGTCCATTCTATACGTAGTATCTGTTCTGTGTTGCATCGGTTTTCTTTGTCGGCACCGAGAACAGATAATAATACCACGTATAGAATAGACACCCTGTACCACCCACCACTCGGGGCTTTCTCACCTCCCTATCAATTCTGAGCTGTCGAGGAGCTAACTTGAGCAAGAACGTGCAACACGCGGACGACGCTACGAGACGATTGTTTTTAAAACATAACCCTCCTTCTTCCGCAGTCGGGTGACTGCGAAAGGAGGGTTAATATATATATATATACATATATACATACATATTATATATATATTAACCGTATATATATTATATATACATTTGTATATACATATAAATGTATGAATGTATGTATATTTCTTTGGCACGCCCTAGAGCCTGAATGGCTTATCGTATTTTTATGTTAGTGGTGTCAACAGCAAGTATTAAAAAGATAATTCTTGTTTTCAAAAAGCTTCGTCAATTGCAGACGAGAATACTATCAGATCTGTATATACAATGTTTTGAATTCCCTCCATATTTGCAGGGGTATGTATGCTCCATGTAAAGAAATCAGTAAAAAAATATATATTAAAAAAATATATATAATTAACTAGGTACTTGAAATCAAACCTTCTTAAATCGACTCGCTCTTGGCGAACTACACGCATTCAGTCATAGCGCCGCCACAGGCGCCGCATTGCCTTTCGGCAAAAATCAAAGGGGCCGCGTCCGTCGGCGGCGACCGGTGAAACATGTTTGTGTTATTATTTTCGTTTTGTCGCTTCATTTTTAACCGACTTCAAAGGTTTCTCAATTCGACCGTATATTTGTTTTTTTTTTAATGTTTGTTCGCGGATAACTTCGTCGTTTATGAACT
Organism: Cabera pusaria; assembly: GCA_954871355.1. Taxonomy (NCBI): domain Eukaryota; kingdom Metazoa; phylum Arthropoda; class Insecta; order Lepidoptera; family Geometridae; genus Cabera; species Cabera pusaria. Next base: position 19,444,813 of record OX940890.1, on the reverse strand, counting down.
GATTTTGATTATTCTTTTTTTGTTGGATAGGACTGATAGGAGATATCTCAAGTGTGGTACCATGGTAATTTTATCGAGGTCTGATTAGTATCTCCAGAGATATGGAGATAAACACCTCAAAATTGGTACTGAAAATTAATATTGCGACATCGAAGTCGGTTCTTTTTAACCGACTTCAAAAAAAGGAGGAGGTTTCTCAATTCAACCGTATATATGTTTTTTTTTTATGTTTGTTCGCGGATAACTTCGTCGTTTATAGAACGATTTTCATTATTGTTTTTTTGTTGGAAAGGAAATATCCCAAGTGTAGTACCATGGTAATTTTATCGAGGTCTGATAAGTATCTCCAGAGATATGGAGATAAACACCTCAAAATTGGTACTGAAAATTAATAGCGCGGCATTGAAGTCGGTTCTTTTTTAGTTTTTTAAACGATCTTATTTAGTTTTTAAACGATATTATAGCCTAGTGGTGAGTCGTAGTCACTTGTTATTGCCAAGACAAAGTTTGTAGAGAAGACAAAATAAACGAATAACATCGTTTAAAAAACTAAAACATTCGACTTCAAATGCCGCGCTATATTTTCAGTACAAAGTTTGAGGTGTTTATCTCCATATCTCTGGAGATACATGGAGGGAAGGATAGCTGAAGGGGATTGGATGTGGAAGTGAGGGGAAGGGGGAGGGTAGGGGAGCAAAGGGGGAGGGTAGGTAAGCGAGGGGGAGGTTGGGGGGTTTAGGTGGAAGTGAGGGGGTTTAGGTGGAAGTGAGGGGGTAGGGGGAGGGGAGAGCATGTGAGGGACGGAGGGAAAGGGGGAGTAGCGTGGCGCGGTACGGCGTGGTGTAGTTGGGATACGTATGTGTCTTATTTGCGCGTTATTTGTGCGTCTTATTTATTAATGCTACCCGCATTAACAAATAAGACACTATTCCACGCGAACGAAGTCGCAGGCACAGCTAGTATTTATTATATATAAATATATACATATATATATATATACATTTTTAAGGTTTGTTAGCGGATAACCGCGTCGTTTATGAACCGATTTTGATTATTTTTTTTTTGTTGGAAAGGAGATATATATAAAGAGGTCTGATAAGTATCTCTAGAGATATGAAGATAAACACCTAAAAATTGGGACTGAAAATTAATAGCGCGGCATTGAAGTCGGTTCTTTTTAACCGACTTCACAAAAAAGGAGGAGGTTCTCAATTCGTAAGAATCTTTTTTATTTTTTATTTTAGTTCACCGATTACTCGAAGATGCCTGAACCGATTTGGAAAATTTTTTTTTGTTTCAAAACATACCCTTCCCAGGTGGTTCCATTTAAATTTTAACGAAATCGGCCGAACCGTTCTTAATATATCAACATTTGTATTATGACGCATTTACTTATCTCGACGACTTACTACTTGGCTGGCACTTTACCTACTGGCACTGGTTATATAATAGTTTTTACGTCTACTGGCTACTTTGACTAGCGCGACGTTTGAAGTCGTTTCTTTTAGTTTTTTTAAACGATCTTAAATTATTTAGTTTTTAAACGATCTAATCTGATGTCGATTAAAATAAAATAAATAGTTTTTCTTTTTCCATACAAGTTGTTCGTACCCGTCAAACAGGATGCCTTTATTTCATTTGTTAAGGTGCTAACATAACGTATTGTATAACATGGTGAGATAACATGTTTCAGATGATGTGGACACTCATAAAACATGTTCAAATAACATTGCCAGTCGTCAAAGCGCCGCTTCGCTTTTCGGCAGAATTCAAAGCGGGCCGCTTCCATCGGCGAATCACGTGTACACGGTAAGGCGCGGTTTATACAGAAGAAACGTGGCGCGGACGGATGTCAGTGTGGACGTTCGTTCCCATTCTGGGTTAGTGTGAGGGTTTCGAGGCGAGCCTCCTTACCCTGGTTGGGCTCTGGGGCAACTACCCTCGGGGTACGCGCGGGCTTTAATCAGCCCTATAGTGGTCCGATATGGTCGTTGGCCAGATCTGGGCGTGGTGGTCATGTTGGCCATCTTGGCATGGTGGTCTTGTGCTGCTGTGGTAACCGCTACTCCTCCTCTTAGCTGCTTTCATCCACCGGGACTAAGTCGCGTGGGAGTGCACGCCAGGTCGATACAGCGCCATCAGGCGGCCGGGCGTGGTGCGGTGCAATGTTCTGGAGGTGAGGGTGTGGTCCGTTGTCTGCACGGTCATATTGACAGCGCGCCAACCAGACCACGAACTCCCTCACCGTCTCGATTTTCACGTCCCGGGCGTTGGCGTCATTGCGTACGTATCGACCGGCTCCCGTGCATATCCGCAGGGTGACGTTCTTAATGATCTGAAGACGCTTGCACTGGGTTTCCGAGCATAGGGCATACTACGCAGGAGCAGCATACGTCATCTTCGTGCGTATATACGTCTTGTATATGCCGACTTTGGTGTAGAGTGGCAGCTCCGATCGGAGGACCGGATGGAGGAGGGCCTTAGCGGCTTTTGCTTGGTGGACTGCGTGATAGCTGGTTTTTATATATAATATAGAACCTACGTAAATTTGAACCTCCTGTGTGTACTGGTCCCAACATATATGTATGAAGTTGACGTTAATCTTCACGTGAGTAGTATTATTGTTCTGTTTTCGTCCGCGTGTGGTACCTTGCTTAAACTAGCTCCTCAGCAGCTCCAGAATCAGAGGCGAGGTGAGGAAGCCTCGATTGGTGGGTGGGACAGAGTGTCTATTCTATACGTAGTATTATTATTTGTTCTCGGTGCCGACAAAGAAAACCGATGCAACACAGAACATATACTACGTATAGAATGGACACTCTGTTCGCCCCAACAATCGAGGCTTACTCACCTCCCTACCGATTTTGAGCTGTCGAGGAACTAACTTGAGCAAGGACGCGCCACACGCGAACAACGCGACGAAAATAAATCACTCAATAGCACTATTTTATTTATTTACATTTTTTAAGGTTGGTTAGCTAGACATCTAAATTGTATGAGCGCTCATATAACTCAGAGGCCTATCTTAATTAGCGTCAACTATGAATAAAATAAATTACACAGAGGCACAATTTTAGTTACATATTTACCTTATGTATTTGGCTCAATCAATTGGCACCAAACTTAAGTTTGGTGCCAATTGCGCTAGACCCCTAAATTGTATGAGCGCTCATATAACTCAGAGGCATATCTTAACTGGCGTTAATTATGTATGTATGTATGGGACACCATTTCCTTTAATATTTGTTTCGTTTTTGAAATTTCCCCTTTTTTTGTGCTGTAAGACCTTGCTCTTTGTCGAATTTCATGGTTCTAGGTCAACGGGAAGTACCCTACAGGTTTTCGACCCAAAACCTATATGGTACTTCCGGTAGACCTAGAATTGTCAACTATGGTCAAAATCAAGATATTACAGCACAAGTAAAGGAAAAATACCGAAAAATAAAAAAGTCGAAAATTAAGGTAAATTTAGGTACTTACAAATTTCGGCGAAAAACTAAATATGTCTATATCTTATTATCGTGTTGACTCTGGATCTTGATTTTTATATATCTAATTAGGACCATAAACATCAGTATCTGGTATAAATTTTAACTTGCTAGGTCCACCCGTTCCTGAGAAAATCGGTGGTGACACACGGACATACAGACGGACAGACGGATAAGAAAGTGATCTTATAAGGATTCCTTTTTTACCGTTTGAGATACGGAACCCTAAAAACGACTAATTTACTTTTATAAACTTACGATTAATTGTTAAACAAATAATTGTTTTACAATTTACAAAATATAAAGTGTGAAACACTTCAAAGAAACAATATTTAACTTATGATTAATTGTAGTTGTTGCAATACATTTCCTATATGGATCGAACTACAAAGTTAAGTTTGTCCCTTAAACTAGTCTGAGAAGTTGGTACGGAAGCCTCGGTGGGCGAGTTCAACTCGATTTTGCTGGTTTTTATATATAATATAGAACCTACGTAAATTTGAACCTCCTGTGTGTACTGGTCCCAACATATATGTATGAAGTTGACGTTAATCTTCACGTGAGTAGTATTATTGTTCTGTGTCCGTCCGCGTGTGGTGCCTTGCTTAAACTAGCTCCTCAGCAGCTCCAGAATCAGTAGCGAGGTGAGGAAGCCTCGATTGGTGGGTGGGACAGAGTGTCTATTCTATACGTAGTATTATTATTTGTTCTCGGTGCCGACAAAGAAAACTGATGCAACACAGAACATATACTACGTATAGAATGGACACTCTGTTCGCCCCAACAATCGAGGCTTACTCACCTCCTTACCGATTTTGAGCTGTCGAGGAACTAACTTGAGCAAGGACGCGCCACACGCGAACGACGCGACGTAAATAAATCACTCAATAGCACTATTTTATTTATTAACATATTTTAAGGTTGGTTCCAATTAAGTTAGACCTCTAAATTGTATGAGCGCTCAGTTCCTTTTTTTACCTTTTGAGAAACGGAACCCTAGAAATGATAAAGTAGATATCTAGTTACTGTATAACTGAAGAAGACAAATTGTAGGTAGGTACACAATACATGTATTAGTGGAGTGATCAAAGTGTCCATTCTATATTTTGTTCTGTGTCGCATCCTCGCAGACAAAAAAGTTTTGTTCGCAGTGTGCGCAGGGTGATAGACAAAACTGTCTTGAGACAGACCGTTAAGACTGTTTTGTCTATAGTCTGCGCTCAGCCTTATTCTTATAATTGAGTAAGGCAAAATTTTCAAATGTATAAGAAGAAGCTTTGATTTTTTAATATGCTTTTGTCCGGCCACTTTATATCATTGTCAAAAAAAAATCATTCCTTGACCATTTTTTTGTATGATGAAAGTTAAAGTTAATCGCTTCGTGTGTGTAGATGGAATGTCAATTATGTAGCAAAAGCCAGGACTTCTCGGAGTCCCAATGAAGTAAGGAAATAGTGGCATGAAAACATACGATTGGCACACATTCCGAAATGTATCCAAAAATTATTATGTAAGTTAATAAATAATACGAACTCCAAGATATTTCATTATTCCTTACAATAAAACAATTTTAAACACATATATAGACATAAACCTCATTCATTTCGCATTAAAATATTGATATATTCATGAATGGACCGAAATACTACCAAAGAGTACATTTACACAAAGGAATAATTGTGCAGTTTACGCTCAATAACATTTCCACTGAAATAAAATGATGGAACGAGTTACATTGCAATTTGCGACCAAACCGCACCTGTGTCGTGTTTAATATCGATCGTAAATGGGACTCATCATTTATCTCACCGATCTCGCCAATGACGTGTCGTATTATGAATTGACTAATATGGATTAACCGACTTACTAAAAAAGAGGAGGTTATCAAATCATCTGCAAGCCTTTTTTGTGTGTATGCTACCTAGATTTAACCGCCAATTATAATTCGACTATATCTCATATCTTTTTCAGGGGTGTCCATTAATACATTGTATCAAGATCTGATAAGTATCTTCAGAAATATGGAGATAAACATCTTCAACTTGCTACTAAAACTGAGGCCTGCAGCTTGAAGTCAGTTTCATAATCTTTTAAATGATATGAACTATTTGCTCTTTATAACAGCCTCCCAGTTACCAAAATATTTTGAATAAAATGTAAACTTCACGTTAATATCTAAATTAAAAAGTACCACTGCCAGTGCGGTAGTGCCGACAGCTGGCTTGGTCACCACGGTCTCTCCTGCAGTGCAGGTAGGGTTTCTCGTCACGCTAGCTTTAATGACATCATCCGTCGGGCTTTTACCACCATCAACTGTGCAGCCGTTTTAGAACCAAAAGGGCTTAATGCGTAATGATGGTAAAAGACCTGACGGTATGACATTAATACCATGGCAGATGGGGCGGCCCTTGGTATAGGACGCTACTAGCGTCGACACTTTGGCACCGTCACATCTTCCCGCTACACAGAAAAAGGCTGGTGTGGCCGCAGAAGTAGCTGAGAGCCTCAAAAGGCGCAAATATAGTAGTTTAGACAGCTGCTACCTATTTTTGCCTTTTAGGGTTGAGACTCTAGGACCGTGGGGACCAGGTGCACGCAGCATTTTTAAAGATCTCTCCGCATGTCTGGTTGAAACGACACGGGACCAAAATGCTGGCATGTATTTAGCTCAGAGACTTTGATTTTGATGAGATTTTGATTAGGTTTATTTGTTTGTTTATAGTTAGGTAGTTTTAAAAATATTTTAATGTATATGTAAATAACTTCTGTAAATAAAAGTTTTTTATACTAAAAAATTAAAATAGGTAAAATAGTTAATTAAAATTGGTAAAACAAAAAATAGGTAAATAAAATAGTGTTAAAAAAATTTAAAATCATTAATTACTTCCAGTAAGCAGTTAGGCAAAGTAGATCTAAACGTGCGTAGCAACAATAATAATTATATTAATATAACGGAAAGTAGTGATAGGAACCCCTAAACTACACATGATAAGCCCGTCGTATTTGGGCTCGTTGTTTTGACAAAAAAAATTAAATAAAAGACTGTAATAATTATGGTCTCATAACCAAAGCACTCGTAGCTATCTATACAAGTACACCCTCAAATTCTCAAAATACCGACACACGTGAACATTTCCAACTCGAATTTAATATAAAACCAGTTTGAAATATAGCACAAATTTCATTGTTAAAAATTGTTTGACTAACTTGCGGGTTGCTTCCATTAGTTCTCTTCCACACGTATTCAAAATATTTCAGAGTTTTCGCTGTCAATACAGGGTCCACATTCTCTTGATACAGAAAATTTGCCAGATCATGCGTTTTTTCCTATAGAACACATGAGAAACTAAGCTCGTTAAAACTAATATAATCACAATTCTGAAACAGACTCGCAACATTTTTAATGGTGGAAGTTTTGGCACCTACAACGTTAATGTAGACTGTATTTCGGCGTCGCTTACATTAAAGGTTACATCTGATATCGTTTATAACCCGCCCAGTCCAGTCGGTAGATTATGAAGCCTTCTACATTTCCAACCGGAAATATCGCTCTGAATTTTCCTGATACATACATTTAATGTAGTCTGTGTAATAGCGTACTCTACTTTGTAGCTTTTCTGTAGAGGCATAGTAGTAAAAATAAACTGGCCAAGTGCAAGTCGGACTTGCACTTGTAGGGTTCCGTACCACACTACAGTATTTGATAAGATCGAGCAAAAACTGCCACTATCATTTTTTGCCAGCAAAAACATTTTATCAAAATAGAGTTGTGAGCCGCGTGCTTATTTACTATAACGCCATCTTACGTCTAACGCTTTCTAAGTGAAAGTTAACTCAAAGGTGTTAGGGATCGGCATTTCAATATAACGCCATCCATGAAAGTTTACCTAAGGTTCATATTGAGATGCCGAAAAAAAACACGTTTCTTCTATGGGGACCCCCTATAATTTTTAACTTTATTGCTTTTAGTATTTGTTGTTATAGCGGCAACAGAAATACATCATCTGTGAAAATTTCAACCGTCTATCACGGTTCATGAGATGCAGCCTGGAGACAGACGGACACACAGACAGACAGACAGACAACGGAGTCTTAGTAATAGGGTCCTGTTACCGTTTACCCTTTGGGTACGGAACCCTAAAAAACAAATCGTAATATTAATCTCTAGTGAGCTTTTAAAAGCTTATGACTAACACTTTAATGGAAATATTCTTTTTGAAAATGTATTTTATTATGTTTATCTTACAGTATGTTCCAGCAAAGCCTGAGAGGCAGTAGACCTAGTGGATGCAACGTATCCGAACATGAAGGCGAAGTAGAGGGCGCCAGTGATCTGAAGAGCTATGACCAACCAAACATCGATTTTATTACCAGTTGTTACGGGTGTACAGCCCATCCCTGAAATTAGAAGTTTAATTTATAGATTAAATAATTTTTAAAAGCATACACAGGTAAGATTACGCTCTACAATTCATACTGGCAAGTCAGTGATTGAAGTGACTTTAGCGTAATAATGGGCGCAATGTAATGACACACGCAAAAAAGCAAAACGTCATCACTTACCGACAGGTAATTGTTTGGGCAGCGTTTGGAAACATCCACTTTTTAAGCGTTATCCTTTTTTTTAGTTTAATTATGGCTCCACACGATTAGTGTATTTAGCCAGTGTCAAATATTAAACTTTTTCAAGTTTTTGAGAATTCAAGTTATAAAAATGGGTCAAAGTCACATTTATGGTCAAGTTTGAGTCATAGTCTAGTCCAAGTCATACCATCAGAAAAGATACGGAGTTTATCGGAAATTTTTAGTGTAATTTTGGTAAGAACGTAAAAAGTATGTTTTCAACATTGTGCTGTTTCTCTACACTCGCACACATTCACCGGCACTTAATGTTTAATAATCCACATTTATTACATATTACTTACTGAAAAACAAGTTTTATGAAAAAGTACAATGAGAGCACATACACTTTTTCACATTTCCGCTAAAACCCCAGCGTTATCCTTATTTTAATCTCATCTTATCAATCTTAGTAGAAACTTGACTATTCGATAAAGATCTATATCTTTCCTAATCTCAACCTCATGCTTCACTAGACATACTTCATAGAGGTCAATTATTACTAGGCTAAATCTCAGTCATAATAATAACAAATCCACTCAACAATATAATATAACGACATGGGCGTGTTGGTATAATCCCTGTATATAACCACGGCACGCTAAACTTGATCCACTGTGATATTATCTAATTTATCAACCGTAAGCTTCCGTTAAATGTACCTACAATGTATTTATAATGCTTCTCATAACTTTCTATGTGAGACGAGAATTGGGGAAACTCCGTAACGCAACTTTTGCCAACCAATTTAAGAGAAACTCGCTCTCCTTCCGTGAACGAAGTCGTCAAACTAGGATCAACATTATTCTTGGAAAATAAGTACTGCAAACCTTTTTCCCGTACTTTCTTCGTATCTTCTGTATTTTTAGAATATTTACATATGTCTAATATATATATGGAAATTTATTCAGATAATACATTTATAGAATTCAAACTTACTACCAGTAAATAACATTAAAAAATAGTAGGTAGGTATAGTTTTACTTCATCCATAAAGTAAAACAATACCAACCGTTTTTTCTGTACCTAATACTCGTATCACTAGCGTTAGTCGGATCTAATCTATCACTTACCAAGAAATATTTCAAACACCCAATACATAGTATTAATATACTCCATCCATGCCTCTGAAAGGGCACAATAGAACCGTTACAAAACAGAAACAATCGACATTGACGCGACAGCAAATTCAATAACGAATCGGCATCTCACCTTTCGTTTCATACTTGCCGCTTACAACCAGTACCCGAGAACAATTGACCATAATAGAGCCCCCGTCCTTTGGAAGGTAAGGCCTGCATGAATTGAGGAACACGAACGATGTAGCCACGTTGACAAGCGTCATTGCTATCGGCAAGAACTTCAGTAGAACAACGGCAGGATTCACTCGCATTATGTCGCTTTCCCAGTATGAATAAGCGCCCGTTATTCTTGTCACCTTTACAAAGCATTGTCAGTTTGTGAGCTTTCATTCACAATTCTTTTTTTGTGTTGAATGTTTTTACCAGGAATAAAATCACCCTTCATTTACTTACACGGTCGGGAAGATTAGAGTTTAAAGAAGTTTGAGCGAAATTGTTTGTTATCCAAGGCATCCTTACCTACTACGTAAACCTTTGGTTGCAATCTCACCTGATATTAAGCGACGATACAGCCGAAGATGTAGCACGCTTGCTGAATGAATAGTACTTAGGTAAATGATTACCTAACGCCTAAATTACCAACGCTATTACATATTTTGTAGGAAATATGACTTTGAAATGCAAGTCAATAATCATTACAAAAAATATCGTGGTTGGAAAATGGTAAACTGTACTTAAGGGCCCAAAGTGGACAACATTTCAGTTCTATCTGATCAACAAAACGTAATCAAAAGTTTTTAACAGTAAATGCAAACGATCTCTTGCCTCAACGCTTAATTTCATAAAAAATACATTTACTACGTAGTGCGCGCCCCCATATCAATATTTCAACACTCCACGGTTGTTCGGAGCGGGAAATTTTCCATGAAACCATAATCATAAAATGTTGGATATTTTTTTGTTCGGGCTCTCTTAGCTTGGAAAGTTTGGGCAATATTTGATTACTTATGTAATAACACTCAACGAACCGTATCGTCAACTTACCAACATCCAATCTGTGGGTATCCTATACTCGAACAAGTGGTGTTTTGGGGGACGCTTAAATGAAGACCCGAATAAGATTTTTTTAAATAAATGAACTTGGGTTCTCATTATTTTACCGGAGGCAAGGTTTTAGAGGTTTTTAATCTTCATTAAATATTATCAAAATGTATTTGTTAGTTACGTTGTTACAGCCTAATTGCCATAAGATTTAAAACCTATTAGGCACAAGGTTATTGTCAATCACAAACACCCCACGGTGTTTAGATATTGTTACCCACCTGCATCCATAATCTTTAATCCTACATATGCATCCTAGGTGTGTTCTAGCGTGAATCGTACCACATATGAACAAAGACATGTCACCAATCAGATCGCCGAACTCCGTTATGAAGTTCGAAGCCCGCCAGTACGGATAACGGGTTAGGAAAGTTAGCCTTCGTCTAATAATTTTAACATAATGTAAATCGGCTCAAACTTCGAGTTTGTCTCGCTAGCTACTAAATTGCTTACTGCTTGTGTTACCATTGACAATGAACCCCAATTGTATTTAGGGGATCAAGCTGACCTTATAATCTGTCGATTAGGGTTTATTGTCTCGAAATACTCTCCCTGAGTCCTCTACCTTAGTACACAACAGCACATGATAATGTCCATTTAACTTAAAATTCGTTTGACATATGATCTAACTAAATCATACGCGATTCAATGATATGCTATGCTATCTAAAGAATTTACTTATATTAAGAGCGAACGCTGGGTGCACTTTTCCATACAAATGTATTCCCCCGTTTTCTTCCTGGAAAATGCTTCAAGAGCAAAATTTGTTTCCACAAAATATCAAGGTCTACTGTAGCTACGTCTCTATCAATTGCTTTTTTTTTTTGACCATCCAATTGCAAAAAGAAATATAAGCCTTTCTAATCTAAATTCTAATTTTTTCTTTAACATTTTTAGGGTTCATATTTCTATTTGCAATTGTTTGGTTAAAAAAAGCAAATGATAGGGACATAGCTACAGCTTTTTGAATAAAAAAAATTTTGGTCTAGAAGCATTTTCCATGGAGGAAACGGGGAAATATTTTGTATGGAAAAGTGCATCCCGCGTTCGCTCTTAACTATTTGCGCACGCTACCACTTTATAACCGAATCCACAAAATGGAGGAGGTTCTGAATTCGACGGAATCTTTGTTATTATTATTATTATTTTGGTATATATGTTCACCGATTACTCGAAGATGCCTGAACCAATTTGGAAAATTCTTCTGGCACAGATAATATAATAGTTACTGCGTCTACAGCTACTTTGACTTGAGCGACGTTTAAAGTCGGTTCGTTTAACAAAGCCGCGCCTATGTTAAAAAGTTGTACATCATTTTTGTCCTATTTTAATTAAGTAGCTGTGTTTGTTTAAAATTTGGTCCAAATTATTGGCATAGTTTAACCGTGAAGAGGGATTAAACTAACAAACAAACTGATGTATAATATTGGTGTGGAAAATACACATGGTTGTATAACTGACAAAACGGTGTTATCGCCTAAGGTACGGATACACCGCAGCGTCCTGCGTGCGCGATCTAGGCGGCGATCGGATAGCGCAGTAGTATTTGTACCGACTGGTTCACACCAAACGCAATCAGAAAACAATTGAAAACAGAGCCTTACTGAGATCGCGCCCGCAGGACGCAGGACGCCGCAGTGTGGCCGCACCTTTAAGGTACGACCACACCGCGGTGTCCTGCGTCTTGCGGTCGATCCGCGATCCGATTTTCAATCGTTTTCTGATCGCCGTAGATCGCGTTTGGTGTGAACCACTCGGTACAAATACTATTGCGCTATCTGATCGCCGCCTGGATCGTGCACCTTTAGATGGACTAGCAAAACTACTAGGATAAATGTTTAAGTGCATAAATATATCAATTAAAACGTACCAAAAGAATCCGATTTATTCTAAACATATCCAAGTCCGTGTTATCATTCAATACCCGGATCTATAACATAAAAAGATTTTTTTTAAATCAAAGGCTCGATTTAATTCCGCAAGAAGCACTTCACTCAGTTTCGTATTGCAAAGGAATGCTGGGATCAAAGAGACTTGAAACCTTGTTTTGGAGAATAAAGCTGCATTCAAAATGAGGCTGCATAATCTTCCGCCATACCATCCTCGGCCACATCATCGCCTACCAATGGACCCCTTTAATTATATTCGGTGTTTAGTATTTGTGAGACCGGCCATAATAATACATAGGTACTTTGTGAACATTTCAAGTGCGCACCTATTACAGTTTAGAAGATAACAGCCCTCTAGCAGACAGACGGACGGACGGACGGATGGAAAAAATATATTGGGATGGGATGAAAAATATTTTTTGTATGAGGTTTGCCTTCCGTTTGATCCCTTTGTAATTTTATCGAGGTCTAAATATTATCGCCAGATATATGGCTATAAACATTTCAAACTTAGTACTGGAAATGACTAGCGTGGCATTTGAAGTTGGTTTATATTCGTTTATTGTGTTTTTTTAATGATAAAAGGTATCAGGACAAGCAAGACGCTTGCCTGATGGTAAGCGATGACATTTAGACCGATTATAGATACAGCAGCATGCAAAATTCTACATAGCCTCAAACATTTTGCATGTCACTGCACTGTGCCTGTTACCTCGAGACATGTAGATGATAAGTCGCCCATGCCCTGTAATTTCACAGGACACATTGCCATTCAAACCTAAAACATTCCTATTTCACGGCTGAATTCATTGTCAAAGTGGTGGCACCGCCTCAGGCGGACTAGCAGAAATCCTACCACTACAAAAATGTGGATTTATGAATAACGGAGAAGTAACCACATAAATATGCATCAACAAAACATAATATGAACGCTAACGTTCATACGTTTGAACTACTTATAGTTTTTACTAGTTTGTTATTGATCAGCTTTTCGTAGTAAGAATATAATATTTATTTGTGTTGCATTATGGCTTAACATGATTAGTATATTTAGCCAGTGTTAGGTATTAAAATTCTTCAATTTTTGTGGATTAAAGTCATAAAGATGGGTCAAAGTCACACTGCAGGTCAAGTTAAAGTCGTAGCATAGTCCAAGTCATACCCTCAGTAAAGATATGCACTTTACTGAAGATTTTTTCAACATTGTACTGTTTCTTACACTCGCACACATTCACTGGCACCTAATGGTTAATAATCTACATTTATTACACATTAACTCGCTTAAGAAAACAAGTTTTAGGAAAATATACAGTGTAGAAGTGCGTGCGCCCTACACGCACTTTTACACGTTTCGCATATTTTCTTGTGATATGGAAAATAATACCACAGAGCATAATACGGGACTATGATAATAGTATCACAGTTTCATCATCTATATAGTGGAGTTTAATCACTTGTATCCTAATACAGATGCCTGATAAGACGCGATGCTATCGGGTACAATATGCCATCTATCATATGTGAGATATCGCATATTCTGCTTTGCATAGTTAATTAATCCTTCCTCACGTAATCTTCGAAGGCAATATCGTGACTTCTAATAAGATTGCAGTGGTATCGTTTCAGCCCTCGAAAAGTTCAGGAGTTACTGCATATTACATTTTTATTTCACTAGAAAATTAAATATCTTACGCAGCGTTTTTAGCGTATCTCAACTGAGTACACAGACGTTACCATTATATAAATTTAATATCATAATTGTTTATATGAATATGCCCTGACAGCTGGGGCAGCTACTCATACAACCCTATCTTCTTTATCGGCGTTATTCCTAACTCTCACTCTCAGGCGATTCTCAAAATCACAGTTAATAAGTTTGTAATAGTAAATTTGCCTTTTTTTGTTTATTAAACTACATTTTTACGGTTTTAAGAATTATCTGGAGGCATGGTAGTGCCCCCGCCAATACGAGCTAAGCGAAGCGCAAGGGCATTTACCTACCTTTTCTCGAAGTGCTTCATCGTATTTTAGAATCCTCATAACTTGGGTTTGGATTACACCAGATAAAAAAATTCTCGGAATATGATGTCAACAATAGACTTATTAAACATACAAAGTTTCAATTGCATAGCTTTAAGACTTTAGATTTTATTGATATCTAAAAAATCGCGATTTCGTCACTCACTCACTCACTCACTGATGATCACCAACGTTCTTAGGGTACTTCCTGAAGTCCTAGAAAGCTAAAATTAAAATTTGTATGCAAGCCAGTATTAGTACACAAACAAGGGCATGAAACGGGGGATCAATGTTTGTATAGAGAAACAAGAGTGAGAGTGAGAAACACTAGTACTTCTGTAAATAAATAACTAAACACGTGTTTCAGGATTTTCTGAAATTCCACCCCTAAGAAAGTGAAATGGGGTAACAAAGTCTGAAAATCAATATGGTAATTCGAGTTTTATAAAAATGAATCCCTATTTCTCTTAGTCACGCGATAACTTGAAAACGGGTGGACCGATTTGGTTAATTCTTTTCAGATTTGTTTTAATGATAGAAAGGTTTTAACGAAAGATAAGTTTAAATTAAATGAAATATTGTTTTAACGCGAGTGAAGCCGCGGTGCATTTCTGGTTCTAGTATTGTCATAAGCAACTTACAAAAAGAAGTGAAATCCCACCAACAACATTGTCATGTAAAATGTTGCCAAGACGAGACCATGCGGCTCGCACTGTCAAAAAGTTATCAGAACTCATTAAGAGCCAAGCTTCTAACTCTACACGCCCTAACTGTACAAGCTCTAACTTCACAAGCTCTACACCTTAGTGAAAATATGTGGCTTGGCCATTTCACATAAGGTTATTCACACAAACATTTATTCACTGTTCATTACTTTTCTGTTATACAAATAGTTATTGTAGTAACGAGACCTTGTTTCTTGCTAAATTTCATGATCCTAGCCACGGGAAGTACCCTATAAGTTTTGATTCCCTTGTGAAATTCAGTGGGTGGTTTAAGACACTGCCGAAGCGTAGGTACCACTAGTGGTTACGACCAGTGACAACGTTAGTATTTCAAAACTTACCAGTTGTTCAAACGGGAATATACTGATGACATCCAAGAAGAAGGCATGCTTCAAATACCGTGTCAACGTAAGCAGAGGATGGGTCACTAATAGTGAGCGCTCGTCATAGTATGCTACATAGGACATCACTATGATATCGATGTAGAGCACTATATCTGGGTAGTGATAATTAGTCGCGAACTTGTGGTCTTTTATCTGTGAAATTTTAATATTCATGTTAAACGATTATTAACTACATTGGAAGCGAAGCGAAATATAATTTATAAAAATTATAATTTCGTTTCGCTTTGCTCCTAATGTGGCGCTCTAGGGTGACTGGCTCTACGAATAAATAAAACAATGTTAAAACAATGTTTATTTTCGTAGAACTGGCTATAGTTGCAGGGCTGATATACAATTTTTTCATTAATTAAATAAAAACATAAAACAATATTACTTATTTTAGGCCGTGTACATTACAAGTACCTGGATGACCACTAGTGGTAGGTTTCAGTCTTGGCTCGAACCACCCACTGGACAATGCGCCAATCGATTCACCAAGCTGTAGCATGATGTTCAGTGCCAGCCAGCATGAAGGACGGTTTGGGATAGTAGCGCTTAGTGCTTACCACTTGGACCACTTATCGTAAAATAATATGCAATATGTCTTACAGAGATGTTATAAGGCACAACCAAGATGTAATAAAGAGCCAGTATGAAACGTAGACTGCACCAGAGTTTCAGAAAAATGCCGTAGGGAGTGATACATCCAGGCAGAAATATGTACCTCAGATGTCTGAAATGTACAAACGACGGCATGAGTTTTATGTATCTCCGACAACCATAGACATCGGTTGGGAACTGCAAACACAAAGCTTGTATTTTAAAATGGTTTCAGGCAGTATAAAGCATTCGTTTTTATGTTTTACTAGCTGAATCAATTTTATACTTTCTAGTATGTACTCACATATTGTGGACAGAAGTAGGTAT
The DNA here is from genome assembly GCA_954871355.1 of Cabera pusaria. Taxonomy (NCBI): domain Eukaryota; kingdom Metazoa; phylum Arthropoda; class Insecta; order Lepidoptera; family Geometridae; genus Cabera; species Cabera pusaria. Next base: position 19,428,579 of record OX940890.1, on the reverse strand, counting down.
ATAGTCTTTGCCTACCCCAACGGGAAAAAGACGTGTTTTTATGTAGGTATGTATATTGTATAAAGACCACAGAAATAAAAGTGTTTTTTTTTTATATAAAGATAAGCTCGACGCTCGCCTAATGGTAAAAGATTACGTCTACCTATTACAGACACAGCGGCATGCAAAATTCTGGATAGCGAGAATTTTTCATTTCACTGCACTGCGACTGTAACATCGAGACATAAAGATGTCTCACATGCCCTTTTATATCAAAATTAAAAAAATCTGTAATTATAAATAATAAATAATAATAATGATAAGCATTTAAAGAGCATCCGAATAGCAGCTACGCCTGAAATACATTATATAGTCGTAAGACTGTAAGAGATACCCATTCTAACAAACAAAAATGTATAAACTTTTGACTTGGAATCGGATTCATCTAAACAATAAGTCACGATAGTTTTGTGAAAAGAACCTTACTTTTAATTTCGCTCCATTGAGTTTCTGAGAGGTCCGCAGTTTTTCCGAATATTGATGAGATTTGTATCAGACCTTCGTATATATGAGGCCTCCACTTTTAAGTCAGTATATCTCCAATATTTCGATAGCAAAACAAAAAGCTTAAACATTCTAGGAACCTAAATAATAATATTCTCAATTCTACACTTTGACAAAGTTCTTGTGACGCCGTATCGGAACTTTTAGCTCAAAATGTTTACAACTAGAACCATGATCACAGTTCTTCAACAATATACATAGCATACAGAATCCCAGAGTATTCCGACTCGATCTACAAAGTTTTTATAAATCGCACAAAACAAAATCGTATAAAACCTAACACGTCGTATATCGAGCTTAAGCGTTCCCCGAAAAGATTAGAGACATATCGGCTTCGAAACAAACTTGCGGCCAACTAATAACCCCAATTAATCCGGCAGAAGTTTCGTCTGATCCTTACCTCATGACCCCGAGCTTTTCGAATGTCTGTACGAACTGTTCCCTCTCGTCGCGTCCGCTCAGTACTACGAAACTTTCCTTTATCTCTTGCTACAACAAAACATCAAGTTTGAAACAAGCTCTCCAACAAAACCGAGGTATTAACACAAATTAAATAACGGACAGATGGTCGGCTTCGTGGAACGAGAGAAGATGTTGCTCCATAGTCGCATAGCAGCCTCAAGCTCTTCCTCTTCGGCGTAGTAATTGTGATATAAGAAAGTAGACTTTGTGGTAGACTAGTTCTCAAGAGTTTTCTACAAAAGTAAAGAAACAATATTCTAAAGTACTCATATTCTTCTTAATTTTACATTCCTCATGTATCATAGCAACTCCTTGCTTTGGCATAGTGAGATCAAAATGTTAATATATTAGATCTGATAAACGCCTTCACTGCCATTCTTCCAACATAGCCCAAATTCACTGTTATTGAACATCATTGTGTGCGTGCGCTTATATTCACTCGTTCTTCGGCGCTGAACAACTGTCAATTACTTAATTTGTGGTAGTAAATTGATCCGGTATTTACCGCGATCCGGTTTATTTTGACCTCCAACCGACCGGTAAGAGGTTTAGCCTCCTCGTATTGTTTAGCTTTGGCTGTAACTTCGGGGTCCAATAGTACCTGAAAAATATTATTGATTATTCAAAGGAATTTTGCTCATGAATAAATCTAATACTATAAGAATCTTTGTCCTGACATACTGACTGACTAACAGACAACGCACAGCCTAAACCGCTGGTCGTAGAGACTTGAAATTTGGAGGGTGTATTTGTCTTAGTACGTAAACGTGTATTAAGAAAGGATTTTCCAAAATTCACCCCATTAGGGGATGAAATGCGGGTTCAAAGTTTGTATGGAGAAACAAGATTAGATATTTAGGTATTTTCTATTCGAAACTTTACACAAGTGCTTCAGTAAAAAAATAAGTATGTACGGGTATCAGGCTTTTTTTAAATTTCACCCCTAAGAGGGTGAAATAGGGTAACAAAGTCTGAAAATCAAAATTGTTTCGGATTGCACTGAAATTTGGCATGCAGATAGTTATTACGACGTTAGTTCCCTCTGAAAAATGATTTTCTAAAATTCACTCTTTAAGGGGATGAAACGAGGGTTCAAAGTTTGTATGGATAAACAATACAACAAAGTTTTTTTCTATTCGAAACTTCACACAAGTGCTTCAGTAAGTAAAAAAGAAAATAGGTGCTACAGGCTTCTTCGAAATGCCATTCCTAAATGAGTGAAGTGGGGTAACCAAGTCTGAAATCAATTTTGTTTCGGATTGCGCCGAAATTTGGCATGCAGATAGTTGTTTTAACGTAAGTACCCGGTAAGAAAAGATTTTTCAAAATTCACTCTTTAAAGGGATGAAACGGGGGTTCAAAGTTTGAACCGATTTGGCTTTAACTTCTTTGATGTCTTTTATGATAGAAAGGTTTTTACAAAATAAATGTTTTAAGTAAATAAAAGAAGTCTTTAACGCGGGCGAAGCCGCGGGGCACATCTAGTTTAACTATAGAAAAGTATAATTTGAGTCTGTTTTTTCAGATACCTTGAAACTATGTGCTAATAGGGGTAAATGTGCCATGTGATGTCAAGATAAGCTAGACAGCGAGCAGCATTTAAGGATAATTAGCTAGACTGCAGCGGGCGTGATTAAAAACTGTTCAAGTCCGATGCACCGAAAATTTACGCGGCAAGATCGCGCAAGAACTTTGTACGCACGAATCTTGCTGCGTACAACATATAGTTATTATTTGAATAGGTAGTACTTTTTACTCACGATATTCAATTATGTACTAATAATAATAATGATGTTTTATTTAATGTTTTACGTCATATACTGTACAGCTAACTCAATAATAGCTTTAATACTGCTAGGTAGGTATGAAATTTAGTAATCCAATGTCTGCAATTAGTAATGCTGCACACTGCACGGTCCGCGGTCGCGGCGCGTGCTAAGTTGTTAACCGCTAAATCATCGTTATTACGTTAAATACTGCAGCATGTTCTAGTTAACGTTATCCGTTATGATTGTAACTGCTGGTTGATCAGGTCGCATTTTTCAACCGATTTTGACGAGAATTGGCACAGAAATTCCTTAATCTATTTTTTCTTTTTCGAACGCGATTTTTATTTGAGCAAAAAACAGAGGTTATCGGGAAAGTTTACTGTGGCGTTATTTATTAACGGATTTCAATCATATTTGAGAGGCACACAAAAATTCCAAAACAGAATAAATAGTAGTACAAGCCTGTACCAATCAGACCATGCGGTTCTTTCTGACTTCACGAGACTAACCCGTAGACACCAAATTTGACTTCCTAATAGGACCGAGGAACGCGAGCCCCTGTTTTGTTCAAACTCTACGTAGGTAAGCCAAGCCTATTGGAAAATCAAGTACCAAAACTCGATTTAAAATTTGACTTTCTTCATTAATTTTGCTGTGCAAATTATTTATTTGGACCTGTATTTGCGTAAAAATAAAGCATATCCGGTTACTGCATATTTATAACAGGGCTCGCTATAAAGGTTCTCACATAACCACTAGTCGTTTATTATTGTGTCATTGCAAGAAATAGTGGAATCTAACATAAAACACTAGTGGAATCGGATGGATGAAATGGGAGACCAGCATAGATAGAAGCAAAATGATACATAAGGGATATGACAGGCAAAAATAGGGAAGAAAAATAAGGACAAAAATGGTAATGTAAAAATTATAACACAATTTTTATTATCTATCCTGTTCTATGATTGTAGTCAATTCAGCAAGTTATATTTAACTTTAGCGCATTTCTATAAGTGAGATTTTAAGTAAGTTTTAATTGTTCTCATGTATAAGTAGCACATTTTTAATTTTGACGCATTGTTAATAATCAACTAAACAGCGTCGACATTTAATTTGAAACACTATAACCATCACCATTATAACTAATGAGTTTATCCTAAATTTTATATATCGCTTAGAATTGCAATCATTGTTTTGTAACAAGAAATAATATATTACACTATCCCCTCAACTGTCTGGCTGCCATTATATGGCAAAGGCCATTTTTGCCGCTTCTATAATTAAACTCAGATTGTGGCACTGCTGCAACCATTATAACTTACGATACATTTTGATCTACTATTATAAATAAACTCCAAAAACAAAAAAGATACAAATACAAAATTCCTCCAACATCCTAAACACAACACTAGATTTTATTTCAACAATTCCACTCAGGTCGTGGCTAGGTTGCAACCACTGCATTGTTCCCAACAATATTAAATGCATGAATCACCTTGATAATGGGATGACTAATATCAGGGAATGTGCCCCAGCACTGCACCAGCGAGGTATATTCCACGTAGAGCAATATGCAGTTTGTACACGTCACAATTGTATACACCTGTTAAATTAAACGAATATTTTGTATGATACAAGGGAAATACTGTTTTAGTTTTGTGAAATTTCTAAAACAAGCTATGTATCCAAGAATTTGAGCTTAGATTTATATTATATGAATTCTCGTCTTGTTTCTTCAACGCCAAATTTTCTAACGACACTTAACTAGTAAGGTGCAAGCCAGACGAAGAGAGGAGACGTAAGGACAGAGACGCGTCAGTACTCCATCCTCTCTATAATGTTTTGCTTCGCGGAACTTTCGTAACACTTTTTGACATTTTGTAACACGTATGGAAAACGGACTTCACAGTACAATTAACAGCCTACCATTAGAATTACGGAATAAAAATAACAAACACTTTTACACAAACTTTAGATGGAGATATAATACGATACGGAGATACGGCAGTATATGGTATTGCCTTACCTTCGGAATACCAAACAACATTTCTATAACACCAAAATGGCTTCCGGGTCCAATTGCTCTAACAACTTTTCCTTGATAATTGAGCAACTTGCAATGACCCTGAAATAGACAAGGATTTGTAAAATCAGTTAGTCCAGTTTATGTATAGTTATCTACTAGTAAATAACCTACTTCCAAGCTATCTTTGGCATCACCACAATAAAGATTATTCTAATCTATTCTATTCATCACCTTTTGTCGTGAGGCGAGATCGTGGTCCAGTCAAAAAGTGTAATAAGACATACATCATATGGTCAAGTTTTTCATTAAAAAAATACACGTCGAATTGAAAACCTCTTTCTTTGGTTATTTACGTAGGTACTTCCTTGAAGTCCACAATCGATAATTAAGAAGCATATTATTTTAGGAGAATAAGAGTAAATAACAAAATGGTAGTAGGTACAAGGAGAAAATTAGAGTATGCATGTTAAAACATTTTATGAAAATATTAATCAAATCCAAAAACTATCCAATGAAATTTTAACCAGGATATATTAACAACACCACAATAAAAACCTATCAACAAAAAAAATAAAGCGCATATAAAAAATAACAAAAGAATCCGTGAAACATATTGTTCAAAGTTTCATTTTAACGCGATTCAGGCTTACTTTTTGCAGAATATACATGTCCCGTCCTATATCAGCAGCGTGTTGTACGATTTCATTGTCAGGCAAGACTATTGTTCTAGCGTTTCCAGCAACAGTTTGTAGGAAATCACGATTGCAGTCCTGAAAACAATTTTAACATGCGCTGTGAGTTATATAGTTCTAGAGAAGAATTACACTTGGTCGAAATTTTTTTAGCGCAATTAATTCCTTATTTTAATATTTACAACGTCTCTATACTTTAAAAAAAATTATTGACCGAATCTCATCCTTGCCAGACAAGCAGATACTCATCAAATCTCAATGAAATTACAAGCCAAACGAGAAGTATAGGTAGTCTCATAGATAAAAAAATATATTTCCAAATCGGTAAATAACTGATGGAGTTCTGAAGTAACAAACATAAAAAATAAATATAGTCGAATTGAAATCTGTTTTTATTTTTTGAAGTAGGTTAAAACATCTAGACGAATCGATATGCTCATCATTGTAAGTTGTTTAAATAAATATATAACTCATCATCTTTTCATTTAAATTTAGTTCACTTAGGGTCAGTTCACACCGCGACGCGACGTGACGATGCTTTTGGTTTCGCGCGGCGCAGCGCGGTGCAGCGAGAAGCCGCGCGGTGCACCAAAACGCGCGACGCCTCCAAATTATCTCAATGCAATGTGTATCTTTTTGTGGTGGTAATAAAGTTCAATTGTTTATCGCGCGGCTTCAGGCTGCACCGCGCGGCGCAGCCTGAAGCCGCCGAACTAACTCAATGAAAAGTGTGTCTTTTTGAGTAGTGAATAAAGTTCTTTTTTGTATCACTCTCATAATAAGTGCGCGTCGCGTCGCGTCGCGGTCTGAGCTGACCCTTACTTGAAACAAAGGACAATACATCAAAGTATCGACCATCTGAAATGACAACACCTCTTGCTCGATGTTCGCAGACATATCTTTGAAAATTTCAGTTGTAGATACTGCATTGTTGTAATACCTGTGAAAATTACATGTATTAGTTTTTTGAAGTGAAAACTTCGAGCACTTTATATCGTGGGAATTAAATAATACTGAGCCGAAACGACTCAACTATGTATGTAACGCTCGTTCGGGTCATGTTCGTTCCGTTCCGTTAAAACACGCAAGTGTTTCATTTTTAGGGATCCGTACCCAAAGGGTAAAACGGGACCCTATTACTAAGACTCTGCTGTCCGTCTGTCTGTCTGTCTGTCCGTCTGTCACCAGGCTGTATCTCATGAACCGTGATAGTTAGACAGTCGAAATTTTCACAGATGATGTATTTCTGTTGCCGCTATAACAACAAATACTAAAAACAGAATAAAGTTAAAAATAATAGAGCATCCCCATACAAGAAACGTGTTTTTTTTGGCATTTCAATGTAACGCCATCTATGAACGCTTAGTTAGGTAAACGTCGCATAGATGGCGTTGTGTGTATCTGTGTGTCTGTCTGTAGCATCGTAGCGCTAAAGATGCTACAGATGAACAGATTTTGATTTAGTTTTCTTGTTTGTTGATAGGTTGATAGGTATGTTAATAGAGAGTATTCTTATATAAATTGGTAATATCTTACTTCAACGATAATGTAAGAACTAATTGACCTAATGCTGGGAAGTCTCTTGGAATCTGCATTATACTCAACTCCTCACCAAATTACAGCAGAGATGTTGTGTTTGAGCTCATTGGAATTGTTTCAATGAATAGATTGTAAATAGATGAGTCGGAGATGGTTTCAATTTTGAATTTAAGTATTTTAACAGGATCCGGTAGCTTGTGTTCAAGTGTAATACGATAGTGAGATGGGGCGATTGATTTAAACCTTATCTACATACACATAGCACATCCAAAGAAAACTAGGTAAATAACTTTAAATGTCTCGACCGCTCTTCGTAACTCACTGGCACCAAACATTTCACCAATACGTATTATGCTAGGGCCACACACATCGCGATGACGCGAACATTCGCTTTATCGCGATGTTGATGATGATGTTTGTAGCCAAGTATTCGCGAATACTTTGGCACTTCAGGCGAAGCCGCAGACACTTCGCCCCACTGTCGGTAAACTCGCGCACATCAAAGGGTTTTATCGCGATGAACTTTGCTAGCGTGGCTACACTTCAGTCGGCCCAAAGAGTAACATAATATATACTGACTAGTCGGCCGACAGGCGTCGTGCATAGCGGACCGGTATTGCTTTATTTGTCTGCGAGTTAATCTGCTGTTGAATGAATAGTAATCATCCACTGCCACCTTTTCTTTTCTTTTTTCTCATTTTTCTGATGCACAAGCATTTGTGTAAGTAATTGTTTAGCGCTATAAAATAAACAGCGACAGATTCTTAAATTTTTCCGCGATAAACTATTGCGACATTTATTTGTCTGCAATGTGGCCATGCACATTCGCCGTAGGCCGAAGACGAAGTTTTATCGCAGTAATTCTATCACGATGTGTGTGGCCCTAGCACATTTGAATACTCTCTGCTGTAACTTAGTGTTTGTCAATGTCTTTGTTTAGTGCAATTTGCAAAGTTACTGACGAAGGACAATTAGACACTACATTAATATCCATGAGTTCTACAACGAATGGAATTATAATGTTATTACTTTTATATCATACATATAACTATAGCTATATCTCTTTTCAATATAGCTGGATAGCCCAGCTAAGGGCTCGTTCAGAGATGCGGGAACCGCGCGATTGCAAATCGTGCGGTATGGAACCGCAAAATTCTGACATGTATACAGGCAGAAAGCAATTACCGCATATTGCAGGTCTTTTCTCCACTTCATCAATATTAAGAGTTGAATCGATTCACAGCGAGCTCCCACGAGCTCTTTCTACAAAATCGTGCTGTGACCACAACGTAACGGAACGCTGAGGAGAGGCTCTATTGTAATAGAATCGCGCGAGCGTCGCACGATTCTATTTTCCAGCGGTTGAGTAGCGGTTACTGCTCACGTTTACTACGTCTGATCGATTACTTCAATACTTATAAATAAAACCCACGCGGTTCCCACGCGATTCTGAACCATGCAGTTCCTGCCGTGTCTGAACGAGGGTTAATTGAGTTTTCTAGAGCTCCGAAAAAATCTACCATCAGAGCAACTTAACAAAATTAGCTTACCACTGAACACAAAAAAACTTTTTCACTCTCGCCTTGATTTTATTGCTGACGTGATTAACCGATAAGAAATAAAAGAGCTCGCTCATCGATTCCTGAGAAAAAGGAAAATTTCGATAATTGCTGCACAGTGGGCGATAAAAGTAGACTTCCGTTGGCAGAGTTCCGATTAGCTTTTGCGGATGAGATGCTTTATCGACTACCGTCCTACCCGTTCTATGTGTTAATGATAAATAATAAATTATATTTTTGTTTGTTTTATAATAATAAGCACTATAATTGGACGATTGAAGCAAATACTTATCACAAATTACTTTAGAGTTTTATTTACCCATTGAGTTTTTATTGATGCCACGGGATTATGTATAGATATATGAGATGCGCAATGTCACGGTAATGTTAACTAGTGATGTCTTAGCCTTTGCATAAAAGGATAAATTAACATTTGACTGTCTTACGTAATGACCATATAACGTAACACGCTTGTTTACGCTTTAAAGAGAGAACGCGGGGTGCACCTTTTCATACAAATGTATTTTATAGCCTTCTAAAAGGCATAGCTACAGCATACCTTGATGTTTTGTAGACTTTTTTTCTCTAGTAGCATTTTCCAGGGAGAAAACGGGGGAATTTGTATGGAAAAGTGCACCCCGCGTTCCCTCTTAAGATTTGATATTCACGTCTTGAAAGCCTAGGTGCTAAATATCTAATTAATAAATTAATCCATGAATCGTCGCGCCTAACAGAAATCTACCTTCACAAGCTTCCAGTAATTAATGAAAGAGTTTCACGTGCCTTGAATTTCTGTTTCCTTCGTGTTGAAAGCAAGTATATGCTGCAGATTCGAGCCGTGTAAAAGCAGCAGAGGTACGATCCGAAGATAAATATTAATGTCACCTGAAAACAATTTTTTTGTTTCTCTATCCATCATCATCATCCGTAAGTTAACAAGACGTCCGGATGATGGATTGCGTACTCAATTTAGTTACTTGTAATTGTATTGTTATTTTATTTTAGTCATCTTTTTAAGTGTCAGACATGGAGTTTCTCGATACGGGAGATAAACCGTGCATGATATATCCGTAAAGTGTAACTTTACATAGTTTATAACAACGTTACTGCCCGCCGTCTGTCCTTCCGTCTGTACGCTTAGATCTTTTATTTTACGCAACGGATTATAAAGCGGTTTTTATAATCAGATAGAATAATCAAGAGTAAGCCGCAAAACGCAGCTGGTATTCTATATTCTAGTATGGGAGAGTTCTCAGAGTACGAGAAACTTTTATTATTTACATAAATATCAAAGCTCGGATATTGGAGCTATTTGATATTCCAAAGAAGTATTTTTGCCATATCAATAATGAAATACGGTATACCTTTTGAGTTGCACAACTAATCGTATCGGTCGTTTGCACGAGCATGCACCTAGGTGCATGCGCGTTATCGAAGAACTCTCTTTGTGTAACATGGCTTGAACAATCCCTTACTAGGTCAATATCTCTTCCGCTTTTTTATAATTATAAGCTTGCGTTTGACCACTATCTCGTGGTAAGCGATAATGTGATCGAAGATGGTAAACATGCTAAGTCTAGAATATTCGGGCTCTCAAGGGCTGTATTCTGCCGGAACACCGTAAGGTTATGGCGGCAGATTTTCTCCTTGATAGTGGTAAACAACTTTTTGATAGCAAGTCAGGCGGAACATCGATATAATATGCTCCTACCACCCGTGGTACCACTATGTATTTAAGTTATCTCGTACCTAAAGTTTAATTCAACATTAGCTATTGTTTATTTACTTACGTCAATAATTACAAATATTAGATATTGTAACAAAACATTTATGTACCTGGTAGCAACAATATACAGTAAAAAATGTTTACTCCAGTCCCTTTGAACAACAGTTATTATTATTTAAAAAGTTCACCGCCGTCTTTTAAACGACAAATTAAAATCCAATTATTTCGTGAAATACAAATGAAGTTGTAAAAATGTTCAGCACTTTTCAAACAATGAAACCGAACTAACTTGCGTAGGATGTGGGTGTTTTTACGGCTTCTAGAGTAAATATTTCTGTTCAGAGCAGTTCAAAAAATGCCGGAAAATACGATTTTTCACTCGCATGTCGAAGTTTTATGATTAAGGACCTTGTTCAAACAAATACTGAAATAGATGTTTCGGTACTTCATGTTATTAAGGAAGTTATTCGGTTTTTCGGTGAAATGAGTAGTATGCAACTATAATGTAGAGGATGGGCTATTTTTTTGCTGAAACTGCCTCACCGAATAATTAGGATAGTTAAAAACTAAAACACCGACTTCCATGCCCCGCGAGTCAGTTTCAGTAGCAAGTTTGAGACGTTTATCATCATATCTCCTGAGATACTTATCAGATCTCGATGAAATTACAATGGACCACCTCAGAAATGTACCCTACCGATTAAAAAAAATCATTATAATCGGTATAGAATTGACGGAGTAATCGCGTAAGATACATACAAAAAAAGAAGAAGAAAAACATACAGACGAATTGAGTACCTCCTTCTTTTTGGAAGTTGGTGGAAAAACTTGATTGTCTGTAAACTACGAGGCTCGACCGAATTCAAGGCACTACTTATTGCCTTGAAAGAGGTACGACGTCATAGTCGACCTTTTTTATGTGAGTTACAGCGTTTGTCCACAGCGCCGGCACCGGGACGTCACCGGGAACTAGATTTTTTCGGGCCAGTTTGAAAATGACGCACCGGCGATCGTTTGTCCACCGCCACCGGGACCAGTGGTCTAGCTGTCATGCGTGGCAGATGCGTTTCTATAGAAATAAAACAAACAACCTCAGACAAAAAAACAATAACCGATCGAACGGCACCGGGGGCCGGCAGTGTGTGGACAAGATCAAACGTGTGTTGTATTGCGAGCCAATGCCGGCACATCGGCCCGGCAAAATCTCTGGCCGATTTCTAGCGGTCGCGCCGATCTACTCGAAATATCGGCGGCCGGGATGACGTCAACCGGCGCCGGTCATGCGCTGGACAAGCTGCCATACTATACATATGTACTGCTACTTCGGCGCCGGCATTTTGTTGCCGGTAACGTCCCGGTGCCGGTGCTGTGGACAAACGGCCTTAGGCGTCCATTACGCGATAGGTTTTTCTGTCAGTTTGCTGGTAGTCACGGCTGTGACTGATAGATAACTGATCGTCTAATGGGGTGATTGACGTTGACTGACCGATATTTACATACTTTTGATTGATGTATCAGCAACCAAAAGTCATGACTGATGGTTTTGAATGAAGGATAACCTACCGTGTAAAGGACGCCTTAGAATAAAGTTCAGTCACAGAATAAATGGTTCAATTAACAGTTAAATAGAGATGGGCTTTCTGACGGCAAATTGTAAAACCTTTCTATTCCGTGTATAAGATTGAAATATACTTACCACAAGCAGGTCCTTAGAACCTGGTGACATTTCCGTCGTACCAGTATTGCTAAATATAGAGGTTCCAAATATCAACGAGGAAAGTATTGGTTTCTCGTGCTTGGCATCATTTGTCATAAACACCTTCGTCTCCCAGTAGATAAGTTGAGCCATCCATGAATTCTTTAAAGTAGTCAAACTTAATTAACGTCAGACACTTTTGCTGTGACTGTCTGAATATGTAAGATAAAGAGAAAGAAAAGGTGACGTGTTTAAAGGAACCAATACCTAACGATTATTAGTAATATTATTTCAAACCACAGATCACATTGCCGTATTAACCACACTGGAGATTTAAAATTGACATCGGAGTTTAAATACAAGTCATTTCAAATTCAATCTTCAGTTAAGGAAATCATGGATAAATAAAATATTTTAAAAACCATGAGTCAATTTTGGATTATGTCGTGATTGAGGGATACTACGATTACGATAGATATTGTACAGTATATACAGTACAGTACTGGAGCCAGCTTTATGAATTAAAGATTGTATAATAGACAATTTTTTTTTTATTCATACATTTTTATATTCATCCACTAGATTTCCAAATTTAAAACATCGTCTTTACTTTTTCATGGTTTCTAATACAATCACCAAAAAGAAATTAAACGGTTTAACTTCTTCCTAAATATTCAATTATATAAAGTTAAATGTAGATTTTATTTTATAACGACGGCTCAGATATTTTAAAAGTTATCGCTTTCTATAAATAAAACTGGCCAAGTGCGAGTCAGACTTTTGTCCCGCACACGGAGGGTTCCGAACGCCATATAACGAATATTTGCCTTCTAACACCAACTAAGTAAACTTAAACACAAAGGTAGAATAGTATTAGTAATAGTAGTAATTAATATTATGAAATATCTGGTTGACCGAGCTTTGCCACTTAAACAAAAAAATATGACTCTTCCCGACATCTATTGACGAATAATAATACTATTTTTTTTAATTGAGAGCAACTAACTGTTTTACCGACACAGTAACACTAAAGCTACTTCTACTCGCCAATAGATGTCGGGAAGAGTCATATTTTAAGTTGATTATCGATAAAGTTGATTATTGAAAACACGAATAAAACAGCATTTTCTGAAAATTAATCCTAGCTAGATCGATTTATCGCCCCCTAAATCCCCTGTATGCTAAATTTTATTTGATTGTTGGAGCCGTTTCCGAGATTCAGATTCAGATTCCGAGATTAAGGTAAACACGATAGCGCCTATGATGCTAGCTAGATGGCGCTATCGTAAAAAACACGTTTTTTGTTATAAACCCTTTAATTTCTAACTTTGTTCTGTTCTTAGTATTTGTTGTAATAGCGGCAACAGAAATACATCATCTGTGAAAATTTCAATCGTCTAACTATCACAGTTCATGAGATACAGCCTGGTGACAGTGTGCCTACCCAGCACATACCTTTTTAGGTTTTAGCTCATAATTTTATTATATTTAGTCCTCTGTAAGAGCTAGTAATAAATAGACGTGTTTTATATTTAATTGTTTCATTCAATAGAAGAGCCCATTACTTTATAGGGCACAGTGGTAACTCGACTTCGAACACGCGTAGACATCTGTGATAGTTGTGCATTAGATATTACCTGACTATGGACTATCCACCATGCTGCAATCACAGCAAGAAAGTACAGAGAGAAACACGTCATCAGCATCGGTCGATCCAATGGAAGTTGCAGTAGTTTCCGTGTCATCGAGGATTCCAGAATTTTGGACCGACCAGCCGCGACTTTGGTTTGTGCAATGCGAAGCCGTTCTCGGACCACAAAAGTAGAGCGACGACGCGCGATACACATGGTCGTCACAAAACTGGGCAAAGAAGTCGTCCAACAAGTGAGCGACATTTTGCTGAGGCTGCCGGAAGCAAAAAAATTCGACACGCTGAAGGACCGATTACTGCAAATGTACGAAGAATCGGAGATGCGGCAATTCCAGAAGTTGCTGAGTGAAATTGAATTAGGAGATCAAAAACCATCTCAACTTCTTCGCAGGATGAGAGACTTGGCTCGTGGAAAGTTGCCAGATGATACGCTGAAGATCATGTGGCAAGGTCATCTACCTACTTCGGTGCGCGGTGTTCTAGCAGTCAGTGAAGTGAAGGACTTAGAACATTTATCGGCTATTGCCGATAAGGTGATGGAAACAACACGACCCCTACAGCTCGCGGAAGTACATTCTACACCAAGCACCAGCAGCGGTATAAGCAGTGATAATACATTTATTTTGACGGAAATAGCTAAATTAAGCTTGAAAATTCGTGAGTTGGAGCAAAACAAAAACGATAATAGACAGTTTAATCGTTTTCGTTCACGTTCGCGATCAGCATCCCGAGGTCGTAATTCGATCCTTCGCACACCTGATAGCCCGGACTGGCTATGCTCTTATCATTTTAAATACCGAGATAAAGCTAGAAAATGCATAGAACCGTGTGCATGGAATAAAAGAGCTGAGCGTCCGGAAAACTAAGTGAGGTGCAATCGCAGGCGGAAATTTGCACCATCATTCCCGTTCCCCGCCTATGTGTGTATGATAAGAAGACAGGACTTAAATATTTAGTAGATACAGGTGCGAACATTTCAGTGGTTCCCGTTAATAAAAATAGACTAGTTAGTGATAAGTGTGAAGACTATAAACTTTTAGCCGCGAACGGTACTGAAATAGATACTTGTGGTGTTAAGACTTTTGATTTAGACTTTGGACTACGTAGACCATTCCGTTGGTCTTTTGTGGTAGCCGAGGTTAAGCAACCGATATTAGGTGCTGACTTTCTGGCATTATAAACTATTAGTGGACGTAAATAACCGGAAGTTAATCGATTCAGTGACCAGTTTACAGACTATTGCTTCAGTGGCTTTACAAGCTGAACCAGCTATACGGACAATTGACTATAATAGTGATTTTAGTGGTATATTAGCAGAATTTCCGAACGTTACCAAACCTATGTGCTTCAAAGACTCTTCATGCCATTCGGTACTACATCGCATAGAGACTACGGGCCCAGCTGTTTACGCGCGCCCTAGACCTCTCCCACCAGATAAGTACCACAAAGTCAAGGCCGACTTTCAACGCATGCAAGAGATGGGGATATGCAGACCTTCTAATAGTAATTGGGTAAGTCCTTTGCATGTCGTGACAAAGAAAAACGGTGAACTGAGACCGTCGAGACTATCGACAGCTAAACGCGATAACAGTGCCAGATAGATATCCCATACCACGCATACAAGACTGTACGTACTTGTTATATGGGAAGAGTATATATACATGGATTGACCTTCAAAGAGCATACCATAATATTCCCATAAATTAGCAGGATATACCGAAAACAGCGATCACTACGCCTTTCGGTCTATATGAATTTTTGAGACTGGGATTTGGTTTTCAAAATGCTGCACAGTCTTTTCAGCGTTTTATGAGTGCTTAAAAATCTGGACTACGTATTTATCTACATCGATGACGTCATCATAGCCTCGTCCTCAGAATTGCAGCATCGAGATTACGTCAGAGAAGTACTATCTCGAATGGACAAATATGGCATTACAATTAACATGGCCAAAAGTGAATTCGGTAAATCGGAGTTAAATTTTCTCGGTTACCGTGTATCGACTGATGGAATGCAACCATTAGATGAGCAAGTCAAGGTCATATCGGAGTTTTCCAAACCGAGAACTGTCGAAGAATTGAGACATTTTCTCGGAATGTTGAACTTCTACAGACGACATCTTCCGAAGGCAGCTGAAGTACATGCAAATTTAAATGTCTTCCTACACAATTCCAAGAAGCGAGACAAAAGTCTTATTCCATGGACCGACGAAGCGACTGAAGCCTTCGATTGCCTACATTGTCGTTTCCTTCACCAGATGCACCGATCGCCCTCATGATAGACTGTTCGAATACATGTGCAGGCGCAGTTCTTACAACAGCGTGAGAACAATACTTGGAAGCCACTAGGTTTTTATTCGAACAAACTGAGCGAAGCCCAGCAGATGTATTCCACGTATGACAGAGAATTACTGGCAATATACATGGCGATCAAACATTTTAGACCACCAATTGAAGGCAAACCTTTAACCGTGTATACAGACCATAAACCGATCGTATATTCGTTACATAAGAACACCGTCAGCAAGAACGACACACCTCGCCGAATAAGATTGGATTTTATTATGCAGTTTTGTACAGACATAAAGTACATCGCAGAAGAAGAAAATGTAGCAGCCGATTGTTTGTCTCGCATAGCATCAAAAGACATACCACCATCGCCTATTGACTATGAAAAGTTGGCAGAGTCGCAGAGCAAAGATGCAGAGTTGAAAAGTCTATTACAAAATGCATCATTCAAGTTTCAACAAATTGTTATACCTACTTGCAATAAACCAATATATTGCGAAGTATCAACAGATAGCGCTCGTCCGTACTTACCTAAAGAGTTTCGCGTATCAGCTTTCAACGCTATACACGGAATAAGTCATCCAGGTACAAGAACTACAAGAAAGATGATGCGAGATCGCTATATATGGTTGGGATTTTGTACATAGTGATCGTTTCGAACACCTACACATGGATGCAGTCCGACCGATTGGTTACAGTCAGGGTTACAGATACATCATCACGATGGTTGACAGGAAAACTGGTTGGCTAGAAGCCTACCCTGTTAAAGACATCACTGCAGAAACGGTAGCTGACGTCATATACTCTGGCTGGATTGCGAGATTCGGAACACCTCTGTACCTGACAACTGACCAAGGAGCATCGTTTTTATCACAACTGTTTACACAACTGGCGAAAAGAATGGGTATCCGCAAATGTAGAACGACAGCATACCACCCCCAGGCGAATGGAATCGTAGAGATATGGCATAGATCCATGAAAACAGCTTTGATGTGCAGAGGAAACACAGAAAACTGGGTGTCGGAATTACCATCTGTTCTATTGGGGTTGAGAGCAAGCTTGAGATACGATACTGAAATTAGTGCAGCGGAGATGGTCTACGGAGAAGCCTTGAGATTACCGGGAGATTTCTTTGAGCCGAAAAAGCAAGAGATTTCCGATAATGCGATGTTTGTACGAGACCTTCAACAGAAAATAACAAGTTTGGCTAGCGTCCCGAGAAAAGAGAACCATCAAGGTAAAATATTTGTCCATACCGAGTTACAAGACTGCACTCATGTATTCGTGCGCGTTGACAAGGTCACAAAACCTTTAACACCACCATATATGGTACATTCAAAGTAGTAAAAAAGACAGACAAATATTTTATATTAATGCAAGGGGATACAGAAAAAGTCATTAGTATAGATAGAGTGAAGCCAGCTTTTGGACTTAGGCATGAAGAATCTGCTGACGCGGCTATTAAGGCAACTGTTGATATTAAGGCCAGTAGTTAGATTCGCAGTTGGAACATAGTATGAGTTATGAATAATGTAGGTAGATATAAATTATAATAAAGATAAGTAGCGTTATTTTGTAGGTAACCTGATGATAGTTTATTAATTTAGTAAGTCTGTTTGTTTATGTAACGTAAGAATATAGTAATGAAATGTTTACGATTATTGTGTATGTACCCCAATATATTTGAATAGTTTTGTTTTATTGACAGTTAATACTTTTTTATGACTTTATTTGTTTATACAAAATGTATTTAGATGTTATGAAACTTACAGTGTTACGATATTTTTTCATGTTTTATTATTTTACAGAATTTACCTTAGCCGGTAGAGGCCCACCTAGGCGAACGTATCACGACCAGATCGGAGACGTTTTAAAGAAAGGTCAAGTCAAAAGTACTTATAACCGGCGAGCATGTATGAAGGCGCTCATGAAAGTGGAAGAAGCGAAAGAAATATGTCAGGATCGTAGCATGTGGAAAGAAGTAGTCTCTGCCTACCCCAACGGGAAAAAGGCGTGATTGTATGTATGTATGTATGTTATGTATGTTAAAATGTTCAATGGTAATGTTGATTTTTCTCTTGTTATTTTTATTGTACTTATGTTGTTTTCCAATTGCGTGAATATTATCTGATGTTATTTTAAATGTTTTATAATGTAGAATTGAATTTTGTTTTATGTTTAAATTTTTTTTGGCATTTGTGTTACATCATTTTTTAATTTTTTTTTTAAGAGGGGGAAGTGTGCCTTCCCAGCACATACCTTTTTAGGTTTTAGCTCATAATTTAATTATATTTAGCCCTCTGTAAGAGCTAGTAATAAACAGACGTGTTTCATATTTAATTGTTTCATTCAATAGAAGAGCCCATTACCTTATAGGGCACAACAGACGGACAGATGGACAGACAGACAGACAGACGGACAGCGGAGTCTCAGTAATAGGGTTTCGTTGGTACCCTTTGGGTTCGGAACCCTAAAAACCCCGCTTTCACTGTGGCCCAGTGTACATAAAGTAGACATTTATTATGCTAATATTACCTCTCGACACATCCTCCTCGGACAAGTATAGATATAAAGAAAGCAGCCAGACCAGTAGCAGCATATCATAAATATTACGCTGTATTTCAGAACGCTGAGAAACTGAAAAAACATTGAGCAAATAAATTAAATAGCACTTAACAGTTTTGAAAATATTAAAGGACTTGGTATTAATTACTTTTCTAGATTCTTCACATTTTCGTTTCCTCAAGCGTAGCTTTAATGGGCGTTAAAACCGAATGCCGAAGTTTTCATAGTCACTTATGTCAGAAACAAATGGTTTTTATTGGAAATCGAGACATAATAAGACGGACGACCATGTCAGTATTTGGATGGGTGATCGTAAGTGGAATTTACAATTTACAACTAAGCGTGGTTCGGAAGACCTTTCGATTTAACTATTGTTTTGACACAGTCATGTCCAGAGGCCTTCAGGAGGAGTCAACTCTCAACAGGTCTTGACGAACATTGCTCGTATTTATGTAGTTTATTTGTTAGAATATACATTACGAAATAAAAAGAAAACAGATGTGAAATAATTTGAGGGTAAAACCTTTAAATTAGCCGAAAATCTCTTCTCCCACCGGTCTATATAGTCCCATACATGCCAGACCTGCAGCATCGGGAATAGTTTAGCCACTTGTCCCGCCACAGTATCCCCTTGAGGGTCCAAGGTATTTGTGAAAATGTGTATCGGAAACACAGATAAAATATCCAGGTAGAATCCAAGAGAGGCCATCTTTACTTCGGCAATTTCCTTCACTGTCATTTTTTTTTCGCACTGTACAATAAAAATCTTTTAATAAGTACTTCGTAATAATTACAGACAGCGACTATGGCGTAGCTAAATACAACAGACTAACGCCACCGGTGCGAGGCTAATAATCTAATACTATAAGAATCTTTGTCCTGACATACTGACTGACTTACTGACTGGCTGACTAACTGACTGACTGACAGACAACACACAGCCTAAACCGCTGGTCGTAGAGACTTAAAATTTGGAGGGTATATTTGTCTTAGTACGTTCAGGTGTACTAAGAAAGGATTTTCCAAAATTCACCCATTTAGAGGATGAAAGGGGGGTTCAAAGTTTGTATGGAGAAACAAGATTAGATAGTCTTTTTAATTCGAAACTTCACACAAAAAAAATTAATAAATACGTGCTTCAATAAAAAAAAAAAGTAAATACGTGTTTCAGGCTTTTTTTTAAATTCCAACCCTATCAGGGGGAAATGGGGTAACAAAGTCTGAAAATCAATATTGTTTCGGATTGCGCTGAAATTTGGCATGCAGATAGTTATTATGACGTTAATGTCTGTTAGAAAAGTATTTCCCAAAATTCACCCTTGAAGGGGTTGAAACGGGGGTTCAAAGTTTGGAGAATCATGATTAGATAGTCTTTTCAATTCGAAACTTCGCACAAATACTTCAGTAAATAAATAAATACATAGTATTTCAGGATTTTTCGAAATGCCACCCCTAAAAGGATGAAGTGGGGTACAAAGTCTGAAATTAATATTGTTTCGGATTGCGCTGAAATTTGGCATGCAGATAGTTATTTTGACGTAAGTATCCGCTACGAAAGGATTTTTCAAAATTCACTCTTTAAGGGGATGAAGCGGGGTTTCAAAGATTGGACAGTGATTTTATTCGACATTTTACACAAGTACATCTGTAATTAAATGGGTAAATACATGTTGCGGGATATTTGCAAGGGGTTGGTAAAAATGTCTGAAAATCAATATGGTGTTTCGGGTTTTATAAATATTAATCCCTGTTTTCCTTAGTCACGCAATAACTTGAAAATGGGTGAACCGATTTGGCGTTTACTTCTTTGATGTATTTTATGATAGAAAAACTTCTTACAAAATAAGAGTTTTCAGTAAAGTAATAGTAATGAATAATTACAAGCTATTCAAGCAGTGTGTGCACAGGTATTAAATTTAGAAAATCACATGATTTACGTGGATACGTGCGTTTTCAGAAATGGAAGACGCAATTCGAGGCCCTGAACAACCAAATGTTTTCTAATCCCCACAGCGCAACTGAAGATCGAGGTGAGTATCATGTCATGCATGGGAGAGGACTATGTAACTGGACGGAAATTGACTTTTAATGATGTTGATGATAGCGCATCTGTCTCAACGCGTCATTAGACTGGCTAACACCAGACAAAATGCTAGAACTCAGCGAATCAATAGGCGACATGTCTCTGTTCGGTGGGTAGGTCCAGCCACTAGTGACTAGTGATTTAACCTTGGGTAAGATTAGAAGGAAGATAAAACATCGAAAATAAATTCCGTGCTGCAGCTTATAACAAAAATATTATGTAACTAGTTAATACCCGCGACTTCGTCTACGTACACCAAGAATTTAGTAGCCTATGTTCACCCTCATGCTATAAAATATCTCCTTGTTCAATTTCAGTAAGATTGGATCGTTCGTTTAGACGTGATTAAGTAACAAACAGACGAAGTGACAGAAATACAAACCTTTTCAACCGATTTCCAAAAAGTTTTTTTTTGTATGTATGTTACGCGATTACTCCATCAATTATGAACCGATTCGTATGGTTATCTTTTTAATCGGTAGGGTACGTTTTTGAGATGGTCCCATTGTAATTCCATCGAAATATGATAAGTATCTACAGAGATATAACGATAAACGTCTCAAACTTGCTATAAATAAAACTGGCCAAGTGCGAGTCAGCATCGCGTCTCTTATCGCACACTTAGGGAGGGTTCCGTACAATACGAAACATAACAGAGTTTCAACCTCATATATTTGATTAATTGATATTACCAAGAATATTTGGTTTGGTCGCGACCTAGAAAGACGGGGCGGGGCTCGTTTACTAGCGCCATCTATGTCATTTTGCCGAAACTAATTAGATAGATGGCGTTTAAAACACGTTTTTTGTATGGGGACCCCCTTTAATTTATAAGTTTATTTTGTTTTTAGTATTTGTTGTTCTAGCGGAAACAGAAATACACCATCTGTGAAAATTTCAACTGTCTAACTATAACGGTTAATGAGCTCTAGCCTGGTGACAGACGGACAGACAGACAGACAGACAGACAGACAGACAGACAGACAGACAGACAGACAGACAGACGGACAGTGGAGTCTTAGTAATAGAGTCCCGTTTTACCCTTTGGGTACGGAACCCTAAAAATTGACTCGCGGGGCATGGAAGTCGGTTGTTTTCGTTTTTAAACGATCTTAATTATTATTATATTAGTATAGAAGTATGGATTAATTACCTTATCCACAATCGCAGTAGTAAGCTGTATATACATGTTGAGAAGTAGCCCAGCCATTACAATCGCACAAAGAACTTCTTCAGTACTTGTCATCGTGTTTTGTATAGCGAAATATGGACACATGATACATAGGTAAGCCACCATTGCGAAGTGTGATATGTCTAATAAATGTGTCTGAAAGCATCACAATTCCTTGTTAAATTCTAAACATTAAAATTAATTAATCCTGAGGACAAACAAAAAAAAACAAACCACTGACAGTAGGTGTAGTTTAAAATACTGGCAAAATTTCCCTGTTGAATGCCGATTATGTCTCTGGGCTAAATACATGCCAGTCTTTATTATTGAATATGGTCCACAAGTGGTAGCTTGCTAAGAGCAAAAAGTAGACAAAACGAAAGAGTATAACCGTAATAACCAAGTCTATATGACTAATTATGTGAAACAATAATTCGTCTACTGCCTTGTAAATTAGGTTGCTTTAAACCAATGCCAATTCTGATATTTTTACGTGAAATAAATAGCAATATATAGGTGAGTAGTACCAAGTCAGTCGCAAAATAAGTCGTAGGTGCCTAAAATTATCACTTGCCATCATTTACTGAAATCATTCGAAGACAACATCAAAAGTCTACTTCAAATAACGCGACCCTAATTTAACTCCCAAAAGCACTCACAAAATCAGTATTCGGTTCCAATATCCAGGGAAAATTCGACCTCAGGCATATTCTGGGAGCGTCAATGGTCGTTACGTTATTCGTCATTTCATACAGCTCCAAAAACTCGGAGGTGAACTTCGGCTGTCGGACATTATTTTCATCTGGAAAATTAAATATTTGAGGCAAAAATTTATACGAATCTGTACCATGCAAAAATAGTCCTTCATACCCTTGTAATACATATGAGAATCGTCCACGAAAGTTGGGTCTTCCTCCTCGACGCCTGCTAAATTATCTTTGAACACTTTCATGGGTCGGTACCGAGTACGAATTAGTCTTGAATCGTCTTCATCGTGTTTCATTATTGCCTCCTAAAGTGAATATTGAAAAATAAACAGTGGGAAGTAAAAAGCGAGTTTGTGGAGAAATTAGACTGGAATATCACTATATTATTTAAATAAGTAATGGAGTGGAGAGATGTACTTTTTATTTATGATACAATTATTTTGCCGGGCCTTACCTGTCTCGATCGCATCCTTTTTAGTCTGCTCTCTATTTTATCTCTTATTTGTACATGCATATTGGGGTGTTCTGCTATCACTCGCATAAAATCCGTTCTTCGTAATACCTAAATGAGAATTGAAAGATTATTTAGATGTATCCCGTGGCCGTTATAACTAGGCCGCTTTGAAAAAAGGTTTGATGTATGTACACTTAGGCCAGTATTATACTCGTGGATAGACTACACTTTAATACACTTTATTACACTTAAAAACTTAGGATAGATCACAGTGAATAGTTATCAATCGACTTAACTAATAGGCATGAATTAAAAAGGTTTCGTTGGTGCCCTTTGGGTACGTAACCCTAATAAAAAGACTCTATAAAAATCTGGTGTCATGTACATCGTAAAATTTTAGCCCATATATCCGCTTCCCAGAGAATTGTCCCAACTCATGATAAAATTTAAACTCGGTTTCGAGTAACGAACATGAAACTGTGACCTACAAAGCGAACCGAGCACTGTTGACTGGAAAAATAGGAATGAAGCGCAATCGGGACATCTGAATCAGCGCACTCGACTACCTATTGTTATAAGATCTCGCTCGCGATATTTATGCTGTCGGTCGTTTCGTCACTTACCTATCTACCTTTGCCGCGATTATTGCTGGAAACAGCTGTGATATGACGAAATTAATTTTCGTTTAAAATACATATCCTCGTATTTCCTAACGTTACGTCATTGTCTTTGCCTTAACATTTGCTTTTAAAAAAATGTTTATAGAAGAAATTACAATAGGTACTACGGTTTCACTGCATATCATAATGAACTGCAATCCGTTAACGTAGTAACGTAGCATTGTAAGGATATGAATATTAATAAAGTGAACATACAATGTAAAATTTATGTTCACTTTATTTTTAATGAAATTTAAATTTTTAAACTTAATAATTAAGTTTCATAAAATAATGGGAGAAGTCACTGGCTACTGAAACACAGCTGGGCTAGTTCGGGAGCTAATGGTTTCAATTAAAAATACTTATAGGTACATTTATTGTGTCAACAAATAAAATGTTGTATTTGTTGTAATATGTAACGGTGATACTGCAAGACTTTGGCTCCTAAAATGATGTGTGTAATATGAACTTAATAGAAAATATGACTTCAAATTGTGTTCGTCATACGTGTAAGTTTCGGTTCGTCTATGAAAAAAAAGTACAACAATACGAACGTGGGTCGTTGATCCCGAATTCTATACACCTAGATTAGATATAAAATAAATTGAATAGAACTTCAAACTACCAATATCTTTGATTGTGGTTAGGATAATCCCAGTAACTGGATCGTTTAAACTAACTCTCATAGTAAAAGCAGCATTATACTCAGTTTTATAATATTTTATGCATAAAATATCAGAGTATTCCGTATTCACCTGGAGCTCCACATAAGTAGCCGCTTTCACCGTAACTTTTGATGGAATTGAATAGAATAAGCTCAGTTCACCTAGTACCTGAAATGCATGTGAGTGTTCTTGAATAAATTCTTTACATACGAGTATAAAGGATCGCATAGGTCGGTTCTCTATTTGAAAGGCAAAATTTATATAGAAAAATTATTATAGAAAAAAAACCTTTTGTTTATACGGAATTGTACCTATGTACTCGAGTACTTCCAAGGCGAACCACTAATTAACGTAGATACTGAGTAACTGCCATTCTAGGCTTAGCTTGCCATCCTCGTAAAACTGTGCTCGACCGCTTCATCACAACCAACAGGTGAGATAATATATGTTTCTTTGAAGTGTTACACACTTTATATTTGTGTAAATTATTAAACACAATCCAAAATTTCATCGTACCGACGGGACGTGAACCCGCAACCTCCTGAATAACATGTTCAGGTGCTTTGCCAATTAAGCCACAGTCACAGAATAATGAATAGTACAAGTACCACAGTGCGATGTATCGTTACGACGAAATTAGTGGATTGCATTTGTTAACCCAATTATGCATTGGTGGCGCCATCTATGACTACTTATTACGTAAGTTAATCATTTGGAAGAAATCATTACAGTTTTCAAATCCGACGAGAGATGTTGCACTGCGTAAATCAAATATATGTTTCTTTGAAGTGTTACCCACTTTGTATTTGTGTAAATTCTTAAACACAATCCAAAATTTCATCGTACCGACGGGACTTAGGTGAGATAATGGTCAAACGCTAGCCTATATGATATAAAATAATGTATGATCGTACAAAAGGAATAAAACCGACTTCACATGCTGCGATAGTATGTCATCTAAGTATACAAATTTGCTTATATTGTTTATCACCATGTCTCCGGAGGCAATTGTCAAAGCTCGATAAAATTTGAATGGGACCAAACGGGAGGCATAATCTCTCAAACAACATTTTTCAAATCGGTTAAGATTTGACGAAGTTCTGAGATAACAAATATAAATAAGTTATTTTTCAAAAAAAATAAAACCGACTTCATAACCACAAACAGGCACTCAAAAGCGAAAAATAAATTACTTAAAATTATTATAAGCGCTACCCACTTATCTATTTGAAGTCGGTGCCAGCCAAGTCTAATAGGTAGTAGATAGATAAATCCCTACATGTATCTACCTACTTACTAACCTACATGTAACTACTTACTACTACTACATGCATAGTATATAGATAGTAGATAGCTATTATCCAATAGACTAAGCTGGCACCGACTTCAAATAGATAAGTGGGTAGCGCTTATAATAATTTTAAGTAATTTATTTTTTGCTTTTGAGTGCCTGTTTGTGGTTATGAAGTCGGTTTTATTTTTTTTGAAAAATAACTTATTTTACCCTTTTTAGTGCAAAACAAGTTTTAATTAAATTACATGCATCTATTAAATTTCGTGTTTGGGCCGTTATACACTGACGGATATATACTTTTTGAAAATTTCAAGTATGTACCTACATATAACGGTTAAGAAGATACAGATCTGTAAAGTGCGCACATATAGACACACGGACGGACGGACGGACGGACGAACAGACAACAAAGTCTCAGAAAGTGTTCATTTGGTAGCCTTTGGGTTCGGAAACCTAAAAAAATTGACTTTAAATGCCGCGCTAAAGTGAAAATATTCACTAGTAATAATGATGTCATCAAGGTATCAAAGGACAATGTTCAAAATGGCCCTGTACAATTAAAGCATCTGACACACACGATAATTAATTTTCTATTTTATTACAATAATTCCAAATACTTTTATAACACGGACTAGTTGTATTCCAAAATGAATATTAAAAAGTATTATTTGCGATTATTAACATTAATTGCCGCCATATGGCCAACAGAGTACTGAATCACTCTACTACGTTATAAGAGGCACTTCCCTATATTGTTGAAACCCGAATTATGAAAGCACTGTGTAGCCAACCTAACAACGGAAAGTATTATTTACATAGTAACTATTATATAATCTGTGGTATTATGCTTATAAATTATTTTTTTGCAGTGTTGGTTGGTACAAAGTACGTTCATAATTCTGAGTTATTTAATAATGTATTCAGTGTCCCGGGACTGAAATGGCCGCCATCTTCGCCAAACGTCATGTCATGTCAAAAAATCTTAGGTATGTTTAAAAAAGTTTGCACCCTAACAAGACTTTTCCCGGTAGAACATTCCTGTGAAAACAAATTATTTATATTTATATATAATTATTTATTATAATCATTAATATATAATTATTTATTGACGGCCCGGTGGCGTAATAGGGAGAACAGTCGGCTTTGATGCCGTGGTACCGAGTTCAAACCGCCGTGCACCAATGAATTTTTCTATCGAAAAATATATGTGCGCTTCTCACAGTTGCCCTCCGGTGAAGGAAAACATCGTTAAGCAACCAACAACCCCCGCATGGTGGTAGGACATATCTAGTGTCCGCCTGGCCAGCTACCACCCTCAAGTTAGAAAATCTGTCGCCAAACATCTAATGTGTTCAAGCAGTTATCCTTGAGAGCCAGTTCCCATTCTAGTCCACTTCTCTATCTTCGACCGCATCATCACTTAGCAACAGGTGAGATAGTGGTCAAACGCTAGCCTATAAGATATAAAAAAAAATAAAAAATATTAATTATCCCCACCTTTATCTCTATCTCGCTCACAGTTACCGTAAGAATATCTGTCAAAAACCAAAATCAACGAGAAGAAAGATGTAAAAACATTATTCAAGGTCATATTTTTTAGTCTTCAAAAATGTATGCAATAGCAACCTCCATTGTGTATAATCTTCTTGGGACTCTTCTACTAAAACCAGTACATTCTCCTATGTTTGAGGTATTTATCTCCATATCTCTAGAGATACTTATCAGATCTCGATAAAATTAAAATGGGACCACCTCGGAAACGTATCCTACCTATTAAAAAAAGAATCATTTGAATCCGTTCCGAATCCGTCCGAAAAAAAAAAAATAAAAAAAAAACATACTGACGAATTGAGAACCTCCTCCTTTTTTGTGAAGTCGGTGAAAAAAACCGGCCAAGTCGAGTTGGACTCACCCACCGAGGCTTCTGTACCTACGTTGGTTGGTACCAATTAACCTAGACCTCTAAATTGTATGAGCGCTGATATAACCGAGAGGCCTATCTTAATTGGAATAACTATGTATGTATTTAATTTATTTTCTTACATTTTTTTTTTTTTTTTTTTTTTTTTTTTTTTTTCCTTTATTTGTGCTGTAAGACCTTGGCTTCTTGACAAATTTCATGATTCTAGGTCAACGGGAAGTACTCTATAGGTTTTCGACCCAAAACCTATAGCGTACTTCCGGTTAACCTAGAATTGTCAATTTATTTCGTGGACATTTCAAGTTACAGCTTAAGACCAGTGGTAATCTTTTACACACCGCCCAGGGATCAAGTGCATAATGAATAAACCTTTGACAATAGCTGGTCACATAAGGTGAAAGATACCACTAAGATTCAGACAATGGTCTCAGAAATAACTAACGGTTCCCGCCTTGAAAGCAATCATAGGACTCTCATCATCTTCGTCAGACAGCATCTCGATGATGCCCCGCCTGATACAGATCATGCCATTCTTTACCACACCCTGGCTCCAAATGTGTTGTCCGCTGAGAAACAACTCATGTCTCATTAATAGCGAGATTTGACGCATGAAGGCTTCTTCTGCAAAAGGGAAAGGATCGTGGTTATTAAAATAACTATGGCTATTGATTAAACTCAGAAAAGTTTCTTCTTGAGCATTAATATAATAGTAATGGTACGTAGTACTATTAGTATTAAGTATTCTGTGGTAATGGTTACCTTTTTAACCGACTTCAAAAAAAGGAGGTTTCTCAATTCGACGACCGTATATACGTTTTTTTTTACGTTTTATCGCAGATAACTTCGTCGTTTATGAACCGATTTTAATTATTCTGTTTTTGTTGGAAAGAAAATATCCTAAGTGTGGTACCATAGTAATTTTATCGAGGTCTAATTAGTATCTCCGGAGATATGGAGATAAACACCTCAAAATTGGTACTGAAAATTAATAGCGCAACATTGAAGTCGGTTCTTTTTAGTTTTTTAAGCGATCTTATTTGGTAACAAGTTAATAGAATATACTTTTAAAGAAGTATTTTTATTATATTGAACATATGGCCAACTAGACAGGCGCCAGCGACTGGCACCAAACAGCATTTCTTGCCAGTCCAGCGCTGGCCCTATATACATATAAACATAAATAAATAGCATACCAGCACTAAAATCATACATAACTTCGGATCATACCTACACCTATTATCGAAGATATTTGTGCCTACATACTCGTTTATACGTCTAATCTATTGTAAATCATATAACGTGACCTGTTATCCTAGAACGTCGTTAAAGTAATACCACTTAAGTTTTAAAATAAAAATAAATGCACATGAAAGTAGAATTTTTGAAAAGATAATCAGAAAGGTGTTTCTTCTACACACCTGCATCGTACACTGAATTATGAGTCAGCATTTTATGTTTCCGTAATTCGAGCGAATCATTGTTGCGCTACTGTGATTTTAGATTAGCAGTCGTTTGTGGATTTTATTATTTTACGTATATATGTTGTCACCGACAAGCATAATATAATATGCTTTTCGGTTACAACAAATCTAATAAAAACTAGTCCCGTTTGTTCTCACTATACGTGAGACGGACAAACACTACGATTTAATTAATGAATGTAACCATTCGGTATTTTTTCCTGGAGACACATTTGTTAACCGACTTCCTAAAAGGAGGAGATTCTATGTTCGTCTGTGTGTATATATATATATATATATATATATATATTTTATGTATCTTCATCGATATTTTCGCCAATTATAAACCGATTCGAATGATTCTTTTTTTAATCGGTAGGATATATTTCCGAGGTAGTCTCATTGTAATTTTATCGATATATGATAAATATCTCCAGAGATATGATGATAAACGTCTCAAACTTGCTACTGAAATTGACTCGCGGGGCATGGAAGTCGGTTGTTATATCTTAATTATTGACGGTCCGTTGGAGTAAAGGTTTGAAGTCTTGACTTCTAAGCGAGAAGTCCCCGAAACAAATCCTAATACGTGTATAATTCGTCCATAGGTGGTAGCTTACCACCATCAAGAGAAAAGTACCTGTATCTCTAAACAGCAATGTGCTATGAAAGTGTCCAACATTGATATCGAAGATGAGCTCCATTTGCAAGGGTAACGGCAGTTTGTGAAGATGTGATGAACTGAGAACTCCGTCCTTCATGTTCCAGAGTTTCTTCTTGTAAAGCTTGGCTCTGTCAATCAGCCACGAGGGAGTGCCACGGAGCTTCAAGAACTTTATCATGTGATGGTACTGTAAAAATAAAAGGCTCAAGTGTGACTACAGTGTCTACAAGTGGTAGAAGCATAATAATATCAATGTTCCACCTGACTTACTACTAAAAAGTAGATTACCGCCATAAAAGAGAAAATCTGCCGCTATAACCTCATGGTGTTCCGGCAACCCACTGTTCTTAAGAGTCAGAACATTCTATGCCTAGCGTGTTCACTATCTTCGACCACATTATCGCGTATCACCAAACGAGATAGTTTTTAAGGGCTAGTTATACATACTTACTATATGTTTATCTACTTTACATGATACAAGGTTGTTACGTATCGAGTTATCATACAAACAGTCAAACAAAAGAGCAAGTATAATAAATAATAGTTTAAAAAAACTAAACAAAATACGCTTTTATAGAAAATCCAACTAAAAAATAGAAAATAAATTTTAATAAATTTGAATTAAAAATAGTGTAAGAAAAAATGGTTTTATTGTAAAAAAAAGCGTGGGGTGCATGGTATCAATAGTTCCATATATTTTATGAACAGATATGACTAGAAGGGTTATTTTGATAATATCCTGAAAAGCACCCCACGCTTTTTACCAAAAATAAAATCATTTTTTCTTTCAACTACTAACTATTTTTTCACTATTTTTAATTCAAATTTATTAAAAATTATTTTCTATTTTTTAGTTGGATTTTCTATAAAAGCGTATTTTTTTAGTTCTTTTTAACTATTATTTATTTTTCATTTTTTAGTCGAATTTTTTTTTAAAAGCGTAATCCTGATTATCCTAGTAAGGATAACGGGTCAAAATGTTTAAAATATTGAATTGTTATCGGTCCTTAATAAGTATGCCAAATTTCGAGTTAATCCGACGTTTTGAAGGGGGTTAAAATCATGTTTAAAGATTCCGTTACATACTAACATACAAACATATATATATATATACATATATATATAAAAACTTAAATTATGCTGCGATCGGTCTAAAATTAACCACCTTAATTTTTCACACATGGCCTTCAAGGAATTGCTTAAAGCCTTTGAATCTCATACCAGAAACTCAAAAAAAATCCTACATCTATACAATGATTAGTAGTCATAAAACTATACCCGATCTATGTATTGGGATCTCCGTTTATTCTCGAGCACCAGCTCCCAAGCAATGCTGCCGATGAACCGATATCGGAAGAACACGTATCCGCTGACCATCAGGACGGATGTCAACCACCTCGAGTGACTTCGCTGGAACAAAAAGAACAATTTTGGAGATGTGGAGAACTCGTAGTCATCGTTGGCAGAGTCAGGCACGGGGGATTTAGGTAGGTTTCTGATTAGATTCCGTTTCCAGATTTAGGGCGCTTGCATTGTCTACCACGAAAAAATAAAATTTCACCTAATGTTATTAAGGATGTTATGAAACTAGCTAACCAGAGTTTTGCTTGTGTGGACTCCAGTTTCCCATTTAAAAATACTTTTAGGTAACTCCGGGCAACTAAGTAGCAAAATTTGACATTCATATTTCAAAAAATACCTGTGCAATAGAAATGTATGCAACGGCAAAATTATTCGTAACACTAAACGCGTATTGTTATATCAGAAATGTTTACCGCTTTGCTTAGATGTTCTTTTTATGGTAAAAGGTAACAGGAATGGATGGTAAACGATGACGTCTACCTATCACAGATACAGCGGCATGCAAAATTCTGGCAGGCCAGAATTTAAATAGTCACTGCACTGCGCCTGTTACCTTGAGACATAAAGATGTTGAGTCTTACATGCCCTGTAATTTCACTGGACACCTTGCCATTTCAACCGAAATTTCACGGCCGAAAATTAATTAGCAAACTTGTGGTACCGCACCAGGCGGACTAGCAGAAGTCCTACCACTACAGAATGTTCCTGTATCTTTGAGTTAAGTTCGTAATATATTTTACGAAAGCAATTACCGCCATCAATCTGACCAGTTTCGGACGCTCTAGAAGTCTTTTGTCTGAGAGTGATTGATGCCTACAAGTCTTTTCACGACGCTCGGGCTTCAGAACTACTTATATTACCAGTTTGTTGTATTATTGTGTAAAGGTAATTACGGACACACCGCAGCGTCCTGCGTGCGCGATCTAAGCGGCGATCAGATAGCGCAGTAGTATTTGTACCGACTGGTTCACACTAAACGCGATCAGAAAACAATTGAAGAGTACTGAGATCGCGCCCGCAGATCGCAGGACGGCGCGGTGTGCCATACCATAACACTTACGATATTTTTTAATATTGTAAATGTTTTACCCTTTTCGTTTCAGAAATAAGGTCAGAAATAGTAAATATTTATACATTCGCTCAATTCAAACTTAGGGCCGATTTCACCAGTGAATATAAAGCGATCAGGTCGACTTGAACTTGATTTACGTGTTTAACTGAGATTAAACCGGCATTTTGCATTTTACCACTACTAACTGAACGCAGTTACGGTTAAAACGAGATTTAATTCTGATCCGATTTTGGACGTTTAGCGCTCTTGATCCCGTTTACACTGTTAACAGCCACTGTCACTCGTATTTTCCGCGTTCGTTTCCGTGACCGTGCATGTCGTAACAAGACGAGACGTCTTGTTATTTAGTTATTAAAATTATAAATATTTTAATTCCTTGGCCTACAATTTAAAATTAGAAATTCACGATTCAAACACAAAAATATATACTCTGCACGGACATGGAAACGAATTTGATAATATTTTCGTCAGTTTGACAATACCAAAACAATCTAATAAGACAGCTCTACTCGTATGACGACATTTACGTTCCGTTGTGCGTAATAGCATAAAATCTTGGTTTTGGTAAACGCGATCAAATGAAGCCTCATGGGAGGTGGTGAAATCAAGTCCGCGTAAATCAAGATCAACATCGACGTTTGAACACGTTTTCGTATAACTTAGTTCAATAAATCTCGATTAGTAGCATAAATGGTGAAATCAACCCTTAGTTGTTTAAGTACTTATTAGTGCTTAATTTTGTTTCAAAATTCCATAGTAATTTCACTTGTTGGTGAATGACGATGCTGTAGAAGATGACATACGAGTACTAGGCCCAGAATGAGAACTATCTTTCAAAGACTGCTGTCGGAACACATTAGATATTTGACGACAGATTTTTCAACTTGAGAGTGGTAGCTTGCCAGGCGGATACTAGACAGTACCTCGATATAACTAGTAGCGTCAAGAAACTAACCAATGGGAATGAATCACCAAATATAACATTGAAGAAACGACACGCACAGTAATACCAGCAGGATTTGTAACTGAAAACAAAACATTTTACAATTTTATGCAACTTTACAATAGACTAACATAAGTTGATGTAAGTTTTTTTTTTTTTTGGTTCGAACTGCTACAATAAACGTTTCAGTCTGTCCGCCTGGTATTTTCTCCTAGGGGGACTTAGTACTGCTACTAACAAAAGGGCTGTCAGGAAAATCGTTGAGCTGTTCCCCTGCTACGACTAGGGGGACAAACAGACATTTTTTTCCGGTTTGACCTCCTAGCGGTACAGATCAGTGGGAAGTACTAGGGAAAGTACTAGTAGGAATAGGAATAGTTTCTTGGGGGAGACCTATGTCCAGCAGTGGACTGATACCGGCTGATAATGATGATGATGATGATGATTTTCATTTAAATTGGTTATGTGACTTAAAGGCAAACCGTTGCAGTTATTACTTATTGGTGAAAGAGCAGTAAGCGATAACATGTGGATTGGACTAAAGTCAGTCAAAGTAAAAAAAAAACTCGTCTCACTGCCATCCTGCATTTCCAGACAAGTATGATCTTAGTTAGACTGTACCACGTTTAACATCAGATGAGACAATTTTCAAGGTGTGAGGTTTCATCTAGGCTTCAAACCTGCTGCACTTTCACTAATAACATCAATTAGGATGATAGCAAGAGGTTAAAATAACCTGGAAAACTTTTCAAGGACAGATTTTGAGTAAAGTTAAGCCACTTGTCATCATGTGTGGAAAGTAGAAAGATAATAAAACATACCTCAAATTTGCTTGTCCTACAATTTGCCATCAGAGAGTTTCAGTCCTACATCCCGGCTCCATCATCTGATCAGCTCGATTGTGCCATAAACATTGTATTGTCACCGAACTTGCATCATCATCATCAGCGTATTCTAGTCCACTACTGGACATAGGATTCGCCAATTGCACGCCACCAAGTACGATCTTCAGCTGATCTCGTCCAGTTCTTGTCAGCCACCTTGCGAACATCATCGCTCCACCTAGTCTGAAGGCGTCGTTACATAGGTGCGCCAAATTTCAACTTATGCGAACACCAGCCAGTGGTTGAAAATTGTTTGCAACAGACATACATATTGTTATGTCGCAACTTTTGTTAAAATTACGTTGCCAGTTAAATAAAAGTTGTGAACATTATTAATCATCACCCACCTTGTGAACTTCAGTCTTCTTCCGTCCACGTGAGGAGGGTATCCAAGGTTGTACGCGAGGAAAGGAATATTGCACTCTTTGTGGATAGAGTACCAGAGGCATGTGGAGCCATGGAGCACCAACGAGGCTGTAACCATATGTTCGAGTACGTAGAGCATTTTCCTCGAAGTGCGCATCTAAAATGATAAACATCCATAAATAAATGATCATCGTTTATTTTTAACCCCCGACACAATGATATTGTACGAACATAGACTTGATGCTGGGGCATCTCCTGGAATCTGCAGAATACCCTACTCTTCATCAACTTACAACCTCAGTTATCAGCCTCAATTAACACATTATACATAGTTCATTTGGGGGTAGTTTTAACTTGCTAATCTTTGCATATGCATGTATATATCCAGCACCTCGTCTTACTGTTCTGTTAAAATCGTTGCTATATGTTTTTGAATTTTCCTAAACCCATGAATGCCAACTTCACCTTTAACCTAGCACCAGTGTCACTGGAAACTGGTTACTGCTGTGAAATATTTTGGAAGTCTACCGGGACTATCTCATGAAGACTATAGGGGAGTGGTGCGGTATTAGCGTAATCAATAGGACAAATAGATCCATGCCTTTTCTTCGTTATAAATATAATTAAACTCTTTCTGGCTGTAGTTTTTATTTTTTATTCCTATTCTGTGTACGTACTAGATATAACAGTTTTTTTATAGGCTAGCGTTTGACCACTATCTCACTTGTTAATGTAAACAGTGATCATTAATATTAATTCTTTTCATTAAAAGTTTTTTTTTATATCGTATAAGCTAGCGTTTGGCCACTATCTCACCTATTGGTAAGTGATGATGCGGTCGAAGATGGTAAGCACGCTAGGCATAGAATGGGAACTTTCAGGATAGCTGCCGGAACACATTAGATGTTTGATGACAGATTTTCTAACTAGAGGGTGGTAGCTGGCCAGGCGGACACTAGATAGTGTCCTACCACCATGCGGGGGTTGTTGGTTTCTTAACGGCGTTTTTCTTTCATCGGAGGGCCACTGTGAAAAGCGCACATAATTTTTTATATATATATAGTAGGATTAATACTTTGGCATTTCGTCATAATCCTACTTCCTACTAATATTATAAAATCAAAAGTTTGCGTGTATGTTTGTTACTTCTTCACGCTAAAACTACTAAACCGATTTGGTACGTAGATACCCTAGACCCTGGAATAACACATGGAATACTTTTTTTCCCACTATTCCCACAGCTAGTCATTCATAATTATGATGATTAAAGTCAAGCTATCCTTCACGAGCTTCATTTCTACAAGAATCAAGAATCAAAGAATCAAAGCATTTATTCAGTATGTAGGCAGTATAAATATACGCACATATACACGTCAAAATCATAAATCATAAAATAAATCATAACCAATTATCAAGTAAACATAGCAAAGCAGAATTTAACGCTTTGAATTAGAAAAAAAAAGTAATGAACCATTCAGCTGTCATCCAATCGTTTACGTCAGAATATTTAAAAAAAATTAAAGTAGGTTAAAACCAACCATACATGTAAGTGTGTGTTTCAGTACTTCAGACAATTTTTATATAAAAAAAATAAAAAAGTGAAATAGTGAAACACAATATAGAGAAACGCATACGGATCACAGTACATATCATGATCCAAATGGAACTGATAGTCCGTCTGTCAGCTGCATAATATTGTTTAAATAAAAATAAAAATGGCAAGCCTAGAAAGAAAATCTGCGGACAAAAGGGGAAAACTGAATGGCTGTTGAATCTACCGGTGTTTCGGAAATACTCCCATCAGAGAAGAAATTAAACATAAATAATTATTGATTAGGTACTAACATTATCATTCACTTCTCTGAATGCTATGAAAAGCCGATAAATACGACAAATTGCGAACCATCTCCCAACATATACCATAGTTGGGCATTGCTTACCATAATATTGAGCTGCAACAATTTAATTTTTTCAAATAGGTAAATGTTAAAATGTATTGTTTCTTATTTCGTAGCATAATTATTATTATCTGTGGTGATATGAAATGAATACAAGAAGCCAATTTCTCGGAAATGCGTATAGAAATTGCAAATGAAATATTGCAGAATTAGAAATAAACAGTAGCCTTTTAACATATATGTATGCTTGTGTTTGTCCACTACCTCACCTGTTGGTAAGTGATGATGCTGTCGAAGATGATAGCACACTAGGCCTAGAATGGAAACTGACTCTCAAGGACAGCTAACGGAGCATAGATGATTGACGACAGATTTTCCAACTGATGATGATGGTAAATAGCCAGGCGGACGGTCCAACCGTAATGCCGGGGAACGAAAAGAAACCCTCGATTCTTACCATGTTTTTCTTTCACCGGAGGGCCACTGTGAAAATGCGCACATATTTTTTTCAATAATAAAAATTATTGGGCATGGCGGGAATTTGAACCTATTACCTTACTTACCCACCATTTGACGTCAAAACTGACCACTCTCTTACTGCGCCACTGAGCTTTCAAATCGCGTCAATAGTTTATGTCTGCGATAAAAACATCTAAAGTAATATTATAATTACTTAACGTATTATCCATACGCCATCACGTCATCGCTTATCTTCAAGAAGAATTTCTTTTCTTTCAATAATAATAGAAAATATTGGCACAATATTATACAGGAAACAATTGAAAAATAGAAGCTGCAGTGACCATAATAACTTACACACAATAGTAAATGGAAGGATACTGATGACATCATAGACGAGGAAGATCACATTTCTCCTGTACACTCTTATATGCATACGCACGCCTTTCCAGAAGAAATGCAATAGATGTATGAACACATCGAAGATAAATACAGTCTCCGTTAAAGTCATCGTAACTTGAAGTGTTTTCATCTGATACCCTTCATCTAGGAAATAAGCCGTAATGAAACTCACTATGAACTGGTATACTACACTTGAAAGGACCAAAGTCTGAAACAAAAAGTTATAAAAGTCTGTTCAAAATCTTAAACACGACTACTGAGAAATGAATTATTACATTAGTTATTATTATGGGATGCGACGTGCGTCGATACGTTGGCAGTTTCCCATCTTCATAATACCTCACGGGCGGCAGGAGCAGCTGCAGACGCGGCAGAGGCTCTCAAACGGAGGAAATATATAAGCATAGGCGACAACTATGCTTTTCTTCCGTTTGGGGTCGAAACCATGAATCCGTGGGGTCAACAAGTGCGTAGGTTTGTTAAAGAGCTGTTCAGACGCCTAATCGATGTCGATGTCTCCCACGACCAAAGAGCTGGGGCTTACCTCGGGCAACGCATTAGTTTCGCCATTCAAAGAGGTAATTCCGCCAGCTTTTTGGGTACTCTACCAGCAGAAAGCGACCTAATTCAATTTTTATTTGTAGTTTTTATTTTAATTATTAGTCATAGTTAATATTTTAGTTTGATAAATTTTGTTGCATTTGTCTATAAAATAAAATATCACTATCCATTGTTAATATTATCGCAATTAAGTTAATATTCTCAATTATTTGATGCATGCAAAGAGCAACAGCTCACAATAATGGCTGAAATATGAACAGAATTTTGCGATTAAATTAAGACCGCTTTGTAACTTGAGT
Source organism: Cabera pusaria (assembly GCA_954871355.1). Taxonomy (NCBI): domain Eukaryota; kingdom Metazoa; phylum Arthropoda; class Insecta; order Lepidoptera; family Geometridae; genus Cabera; species Cabera pusaria. The sequence goes on along the minus strand of OX940890.1, from coordinate 19,390,739 downwards.
TAAGCCTTCAGGCTAACATTGATATATGTGGTTATTAATACTCACTTGAAACCAGAAATTAAACGGTAACTGCATAACAAACCGAATTATTTTACCGATGCGTCCTTGAAACATCCATTCGCTTTTCTGTTTATCTACTATTTTTAAAATGGGATGTATAGTCGTACGGCTTGCTCTGCTGGCTTGGAGCGTGCTGCAATAAAACAATATTTAAATGATTAAAGACCGACCGACGGATCTATCAACAGACAGCTCAAACCACTGAACGGAACGAACAATTTTAAAACTAACAACTCTGTAACCTAGGGACACAAGCTGAATAAATTCATTAATTAATTAATTCATTCATTCGTTCATTCATTCAACGGATTGCGCTGAAATACGACACGCAGATAATTATTATATTACGGTGCGTACAGACTATGTAACATAACATGTTTTAAAATTGTTATTTAACATGTTTCAGATAATGTAGACACTGACTGTTATAAAACATGATAATAATAACATGATCTTATAACGTGTTTTATAACATTCCGTGTCCACATTATCTGAAACATGTTAAATAACAATTTTGTAACATGTTATGTTACATAGTCTGTACGCACCCTAGGTATCCACTAAGAAAGGATTTTTCAAAATTCACCCCCTTAGGGGATGAAACCGGTGTCCAATGTTTCTATGTAAAAACAAGATAAGATAGGTAGTGTTTCTGTAGGTACTGGTAGTAAATTCGAAACTTCACACAAGTACTTCTGTAAATAAATAAGTAAATACGTTTTTCAGACTTCCTCATAATTCAACCCTTTTAAATGCGTGAAACAGGGTAGGTAAAAAAGTCTGAAAATCAATATAGTTTTATATGTTATTATTATAACTATTTATTTCCCTTGGTCACACCTTCAGAACGGGTGGACTGATTTGGTTAGTTGTTTTTGTGTTTTATGAAAGAAAGTTTTTATAAACCGTGGGCGAAGCCGCGGAGCATAGCTAGTTATAGCATATATTTCTATGCTATGCATAGGTGAAATGTTCACTTTCCGTAGCTTATGGTAATGCTGGGTACACTGGTGAAACTTAGCATGTATTGTGACATTCTTCGAGTCAGTCTGGACTAATCGCGCGTATAGGTAGATATCTACTCGCATCTGTTTCTGACCCTTACAGCGTTTGTCCACAGCAACGGCACCGGGACGCTAACGGGAACAAAATGCCGGCGCCGAAGTAGCGGTACATATGTATAGTATGGCAGCTTGTCCACAGCATGACCGGCACCAGGCGACGTCATCCCAGCCGCCGATATTTCGAGTAGATCGGCGCGACCGCTAGAAATCGGCCAGAGATTTTGACGGGCCGATGTGCCGACATTGGCTCGCAATACAAAACACGTTTGATCTTATCCACACACTGCCAGCGCCCGGCGCCGTTCGATCGGTTATTGTTTTTTGTCTGAGGTTGTTTGTTTTATTTCTATGGAAACGCATCTGCCACGCATGTCAGCTAGAAGAAACAGAACCACCGGAATCGGTGGCGGTGGACAAACGATCGCCGGCCGTGGAGGGAAAATTAAATGGAGAAGAATTTGGCGTATACGATGAAATAGCTATAGAGATATAACCCGTCTAAAATGATGAACACGTGATACATATGCGAGCCATGAGATATAATTAACAACGTCATTTGGTCGGGTTATATATGACACCGGATGAAAGCCAATAGGCGCCGATAGAGCTGGGGTCAGAGCTGGGTGGCAAACAATAAAATCGCATACGCGAGAAGGATAAAAAAAAATTTTGTCCGTCTCGCTCACTCATACTATCTATACTAATATTATAAAGAGAGAATATTTGTATTTTTGTATGTTTGTAATGATTTGGCTCAAAAACTACTGAACCGATTTAAAAAATTCTTTCACTAATACATAGAATGGACTTTCGGAATGAAAATAGGCTATATATTATCCCGTTTAAATCAAAAGTACATTAATGGAGACCTAATTTGCAACCTAAGTCGGCAAAAAAACGGTCGAAAAAACACGTTTCTTACGAACGCTGCTTAATTGAAAATAGATAGAAGAATATTTTCTATGCAAGAGTTGTACAACTTAATAAGACCTACAAAAAAGCCCGCGACAGCATATGTCTATCTCTTAAGGTTGACTCACAATAACCATTTTAATCTTAAAATTTTTGTTAAAAAATATTACATAACTTCCAAGGCTATTTTCAAGTACATATATAGTATTAATCCTTATCCAAATAATTAAGTTAATTAAAAAAAAAATAAAAAAAAAATTGTCCTTTACAGTATATAACAAATGAAAACTCTAGAAGATATCACGAGTTTCACATACAAAATTCACAAAATTAATGAAATATTTGCAGTGAAACCACAGATTAGGTCATAGTTACTATGAAAATATTATTATAAGCTTAGCTATGCTGTAGATCCCCACCGATCACAATCAATTTGAAGTCAATATAGTATAATAATATGATCTATTGTGTAAAATAATATTCATCTACACTATATATATATATATATATATATATATATATATATATATTATATTATATATATATATATATATATATATATATTATATATAATATATATAATATAATATATAATAATAATATAATATTATAAAGAGGAAAACTTTGTTTGTTTGGTTGTAATGAATAGGCTCAAAAACTACTGGACCGTTTTTAAAAATTCTTTCACCATTCTAAAGCCACAGTATCCACGAGTAACATAGGCTAAATTTTATTTTGGAAAAAAATAGGGTTCCGTAAGATATTTGGGTTTTAGCAAAACAACGTTTGCAGGGTCAGCTAGTTGATTATATAGTTTTATCCTTCTCATATTATTATTGTTATTTTAATGTCAGATCTTTTTAATGATCCATCTACGTCGCCGGCACATCATTTTCAAATCGGCCCGGAAAAATCTCGGTGCCGATGACGTCCCGGTGCCGTTGCTGTGGACAAACGCTCTTAGTGTTGCTCCGAAAAAATTGACAAATCACGGATCGCTCCGCGTTTTGTAATTCTCGTAGCGTATGCGTGAAATACACAGTTCACGCGGGCAATATACATCCAGGACTTTAGAATTTGTTACAAAGTGTCCTTGCATGCTATTAATTGTAGTAATCTTTAATAGTAAGAATAATAAAACGTAACATGCATTGTACTATGCATACAATGCATGTTACGTTTTATTATTCTTTACTCTAGATTGGCGGGAAAGATGTGGATGATATCTCGAAATGAATGCGTAGGTTCCAAAAACATGACAAAAGCATAAAGATGCCCAAAAGTGTTGTTAGTGGTAGTAGCAAAGACTGACAAACGGTGAAGATGAAGACAACAGCTTATTTATTATGTGGCGTGAGTGAGAATATCTTAATTGTGATGCAAATAAACACAAACTGAAGCAATACCTATATTCTTTGTTCTTATGCATTGTCGTTTGCCTGTCACTATGTACACCTAAATTCTAACCAAATCTCTACATACTTATTGAAACAACAAAGGTTGAGTCCCTTATGTCTACCAAACCATTAGTACTGTTAATTTCCACGTTGCTTTTGTCACAAAATAATTTCTTTGTTAATCGTGTCTTTAATTATTTAAAACTTACCCAACAGTGCCTAAAGAAGGCTGGCTTACACTTCTATGTATCATGTTTAACTAAGAACAAGATAAATTCATTTACAACTCGCCTCGATTATAAATGTATCCAAGCAGACCAGAAAACGAAACCATCCAGATTGTGTTTGGAAATAGAGAAAAAGGTTTTTTTACTTCAAATTATATACGGCCTCTTCTCGGATGTGATACCATACTAGGGACATATTATTTACTCAGAAATAATCGCTTTTCAGTCAGACACGTAACAACAAAATTCCACAGTGAGTAATGGCAGGGAAAGGTCCTCATTGAGGATGATTTATGCTCAAAACATATTATAACATCGCCGCTCTTCCTTTTAATGTTGTCATTATTCAAAAGATCCCCACCCGCGCACTTCTATTAAGTACATAAATAATTAGAATGAGAGCCATTACGTTTTTATGTCGTATTTTGGCATTTGAGCGAGCGGGCCAATAAGAAATAGGGCGGATATTGAAATTTTACTGCGAGAGTGCTAGCTGTCTCGCACTCGACGATGGCCCCGAAGTCGTAAAGCTAAGCGAAGGCGACGCTGCCGCGAGCGGTGATAAACTGAAAACGAGCCAAAACCTACAGTATTCAGCGATGGATTTGTCGTAAAATCCTAAACTGACACGCTCCCATTCAAGATACGGAAATTGCTTTGAAATATAGTCTCTTCATTGTTGTAAGCGAGAATGATAGCTGCCAAAAAACGAAACAAAAGCTAAATAAAAAGCGTACCATCCATGGCGCCAGAAAAACGCTAACCCAGCGAAACAGGCACGTACAACTGTGGTAGGCGCTCATATAAAATGTAAATATGCGTCCAAGCTGTAGCTACGAAAGAATAATTCATATTCACGAGGTGGGGCGGGGTATAGCCATTCATTTTGCATGGATATTTTGGTGAAATTCCGCGTATCCTGCTCTCATGTAATTAAGAGATTAAAAGATCAGCGAGCGGCGTGGAGCGAATTCAGCATTTTATGAAAACATTTTTCTTCGCAATGTACAATAGCGCACTACAACATGTTTTTAGCTTAGGCTTTATGATTGCTATTTAGTAAGGATCTGTTAAGAGAAAACTAATACGTTAATTAAAACTTTATGAGACGCACGATTAAATTTGAAGCTAAGCTTGAAAAATATCGACAATTTTCCTAGCTAAGGCTAGGAAAATTGTCGATATTTTTCAACATAAAACCTCAATTTTTACTACAACTTAGCTTTTATTACAACTTATTTCCTTCATATCAGTTAATTCTGTAAAAAAGAGATTACCAGAGTGTATAAGAAGAAGAATAATTTGAATATTGAAATACTTTCTATTTCGTAAAGTATGTTTTTAGACCTGAACCTCTTGTCGTAGCCGCATGAAATTTGGCAAACAGTAGGTCTATAAAACAGACAAGTTTTTAAAATCGGTTGTAACTTTTTTATTCTGTGTTTTTTTGGAGAAAAGCCTGCTCAATGTAAAAGTTCAAATATCATCTAGATAAAAAAATGTGACGTCTTATTTTTTTCTCGGAAAATAATGAGCCTAAATAAAAATTGTAGTTTACCCTGAAAGACATATTCATTGTTCATAGTCCCACAAAAAAACTAGGGCTCTGGCCTTTATAGTTTGGGAGAAAATTTAAATAAATTGCAACATTTCGGGGACTAACTCGTAAACAAGTAAAACGCAATTTTCTCGAAAACTATAGATTTTCGCGGAACATACATGAGGGTTCTCTGGGTAGCCCTTGGAGTCTTCCATCGATGGTTTTCGTTTGAACCATATGAAACCCGATACCCTGTATATAACCAAGGATATACAACCACTTTTTGTACCCACGGTAACTTTGTTATGAACAGAATTAACGAAAATAACATAAGCCAGTTATTAATTACTTGAAAATGTGGCCTGTATAATTTATTATTATTATACACTATAGATCGTTGTCGACTCAAACTCTATATGGGTAAAAATCACGTTGTAGAGATACGCTATATCTTAAAAAGCCAATGTTTTATTGTGACACTGTAAATAATATAATAAATAAATCAATACATTCTAGACGTTTATATTATCATTTTATGTCTTAAACTCATAAAGATCCTAACTACAAAAATAAAAAGTTTAATGGCTTACATATAAGAGCAATGCAATTTTACAATGTAGGTAAAAGCTGCAGGTGTCCATACAACGAAAAAGAAAGGATGTACTATGAAAAGAACAGAACATACTGTCATAAAATTGTGCAAGCAAATTACCACTGACTGACTAAACTACTTCTTATACTATTAAAGTATTTAAACCACTTTGACAACAGAAGTTTTTCGAACGACACAGGATACTCATTTATCGGAGATCTGCGAGGTAGATGATGTCGGTGATCAATGATGTCGCGAATGATATGAGCCTGTATAGCAAGTGTTGCAGATTTTTTCTAGTGTGTTTGTTTGTGATGCAAACATAAAAGAGAATAATTTCTAGTTAATCCTTTGATTAACTAAAAATTGCTGGACCAATTATAAAAATTCTATCACCTAATCAACTGTAAAATAGCTGTATTGTTTAAACTAAAAGTTTGAGTACGCTGAATCTGAAAAACGTAGCTGTATGATATCATTGACAATCTCGTAGAATTGGATCCGAGTACTGACTATCTTTTGACATGGATGCCATGCAGATTCTTATAATTATTTAAAACGGCTTTACACTATAGAAATTACTACGACACGTTTCGAACATTTTTGAATTCCTTTTTCATAGTAGTCAGTTTACAGCAGCAGTTACACTTACATGCCGAATCCCGTCGCGCGAGGGACGCGCGGTAGGCCTGACTCCTGTGAAAAAGGACTTCAAAAATGTCCGAAACGTGTCGGAGAAATTTCTATATCTTAACCCGTGAGTGTAAAGCGGTTTTAAATAATTATATGTGTTATACTCACGATAATTTTCATAAACAAAAAAAATGCAGATTCAAACGTTGCATATTAAGCGGGAAGTAAAAGGTTCTTAGTTTGTACCTTTATATACGCAATTTTAATATCCGTTAAATATGTGCCAAAAAATTCAATTAATACATAATAATTCTTAGTCCCTAGCCCACAACAAATTCGCTGCCATATAATTATACCCCCGAATCTTCAGTGATATAGATATGTCCAATATTAATCTTGTCATCCTAAAAAAACCATAGGTACCCTAATCCTATAGCTCGCACGCAACCTTTTCTGACACTGTGTATCCATAACTAGCTGGCTCGAACGAAAGAGCAAAACGTGTGTGCCTTGCGTAAAAATGTTTCGCAGCAAAGTGCACCGTATGAAAGGTACTAACTTTGTGCACTACAGCTGCCAGTTGCGCACTTCTAATTAGCGCTGTTCGTGCTTTGAACCAGCTCAGTAACATTCCACACTTCTTTGTTGTAGAAACAATAATAAAACTTTTTGATGCCGTGCCTGCAATTAGAGCTCTGAACCATAGCATTGTGCCTTCTACTTTCTAGATGTCAAAGGCGTTATATGCGTGACGAATGTGGATGTAATGAGTCATTTAATTATGGGAACAGTGTAAAAGAGCTGTTTGAAGAAACACACAATAAATAAATAAACGTTAGAGAGGTTATTTTATATCGCTAATTTTGTCTAATGTTTCATTCTGAAAATGTTGTTGGTCGTTGTTGTCATTATATTCACTAAACTTTTTTTATGATTTGTATTGATTATTAGTTACAGTTCCGTTTTTTTGTTATAATATACATGGGCAATGCATCCATAAAGTGTATCAGTTGTAGCAGTCATGCGAAACATCAAAATTTTCGCACCGCATTTTGAATGCATTCTCGTCAAACGCAAATTACTGACAAAATTATTAAGTAAGTACTTCAAAGTGAACTCGCTTTATAGGCCCAAATTTCTCGCTGTCCGCGGCGCGTACGTTGCAGCATCACAGTGTGACGCTTCATAGAACAAGTATACCTATTCGTACGCGCGACCGACGTACGCGACCGACATCAGCTTATGAGGAATTTAGCCGTTACAAATGAGCCAAATTCTACCACAAACATATAAAAATCTCAAATTAAAACACGAACAAAAACCAATATGTCTTTCAAAGCTCGGGTTTACAGCGAAACAATGGAAACCGTTCCAGATTTCATGCGCACATTTTTCATACCCTATTTTTCTTCCCCTCCTTCGTCCTAAGCAAAATCTCTTCTACAAACAAAAGTCAACCGGGGTTTGCGAGTAAAAAGTTACACACTGAAAGGAAAGGAGAAAAGTAAAAAGTGAAGTTAGTTAGTCTCATCAGTGCGTCACGGTCACGTAGTCGGATCTCGATGTCGACGGAACTTGCCGAGGGGAAAAATCCTGTCGGGTGCTGATTGAGTTAACGCCTTCAGGCGTCTCGCCTGGAGCGGGACGTCCCTTGTCGTCTGAACTCGTCTGTAACGCAATACCGCGTCTGCGGCCCGGCCATTTGCACGGAATCAGGTTAGGCGCCTTCTAAATGGACGATTCTTTTATCGTGTCACGAAGACTTACTTCAAATTTTAAATCAGAGAAGTGCCTTGGTTGAAATATTGCGATAGGTATACTATATTGCGATAGGTATAGTATACTTAGAGTATCGCCCTATAGTAGATATTTTGATAAGTGTAATTTTTCTGATTAGGAACGAAGCATTACTATCAAACAATAAATAGCATTTCCTGAAGACGAGCACTTGTTTTAACAAAGAAGTTTTATAGATGTGATAAGTTGGTTCGTAAGGTTAGTAAACCTACATAAACAGTGATCTGCTTTGAGTATTTACCTAACTCAAAGGTGATCTGCAAGACTCCGTTAAAAAACTCTTTCGTTCTATGTGGACATATTCAGTTCGCTTTGAACAGTAAATTGGAATCAGTGTCAAAAAGAAATCAAGTTTTATTTTTAGCTGCCGCAAACATTTTTTTTAACCTGAACTAAAAGTTGTTCATAATTAATTTACTTTTATTTCATTTGGGTAAATTGTATACTTATGAACGTCAGACATTTGTAATAAAAAATAGGTACAAATCAAATCACTTCGCGTAGCTAATAATAAACTAAACGTTTTTTATTATTTGCTTCGTTGCTTCTTTTATTTTTATCACGGTCAGAAACCTTGACCAAAATCGACACGACTTAGTCTAATGTCGAATCGTGTTAAATAGGGCCCTACGTACATAACACGACGCAAATTTCTGATACCCAACAATTTTAGTATCGAGACGACTTCTGCAATACAAATCGAAATGCCGGCGACGCGTGCATGTGTACTCTCCTCTTTGAATTTGTATAGCAATAGCGTCTTGATACTAAATTCGTTGAGTATAAGATATTTGCGTCGTACTGTGAAAGAAGGGCCTCAAACGAGGCGCTGGACTGCCTGACTTTAGTCTCATCTAGAGGTGCTCGTTATATTAGATAGCAGTTAAAAATTAAAAAGTGCAGAAAATAATATAGTAATTAAAAAATATAGCAGATGCAGTCTGCTTTTTATACTTACAGCTGCCTGCTTACTGCGGCGCAGCTTCGCACAATCATAATTTGTTTATCAATAAAAAATATCATCATCATCATCATTATCAGCCGGTATCAGTCCACTGCTGGACGTAGGCCTCCCCCAAGACACGCCACTGAGCCCGGTCTTCGGCTCTTTGTTTCCAGTCACTGCCCACCGCTTTGCGAATGTCGTCGCTCCACCTAGTCACAGGGCGTCCTACTCTACGTTTGCCGATTCGCGGTCTCCACTCTAGAACCAGTCTGCCCCAACAGTTATCGGTCCTACGGCAAAAAATAAAAAATATGCGTTGTCTGTATTACATTTTTACATAGTTATTCGTTACAACGCGTTTTGCGTTTAGAGCCGTTATGAACACGACTAGTCTCATCTTATCCACATATCGCACCCATTCCTACGGATCATCGAAACAGGCTAGCACTGAACATCATTTCCTGACTTAGCAAATCGGTAAGCAATACATACTTTTTAATAGACTACAAAAAATGGAGTAGGCTCTCAATTCACCAATATTTTTTAGGGTTCTGTAGCCGAATGCCAAAAAACAGAACCCTTATAGATTCGTAGGTAGGTGTATTCTGTGAACCGCTTTACGATTTTTATACGCAATTGAAAAAAATCCAATACATGAAACGGGCACTAAAAAAGATTTCAATATAATTAAGATAGTTTAAAAACTAAAACAACCGACTTCAATGCCCCGTGAGTCAATTTCAGTAGCAAGTTTGAGACGTTTATCGTCATATCTCTGGAGATACTTATCAGATCTTGATGAAATTACAATTAGACTACCTCGAAAACGTACCCTACCGATAACAAAAATAATCATTTGAATCGGTTCAGAATTGACGGAGTAATCGCGTAACATACACACAAAAAAAACATACAGACGAGTTGAGAACCTCCTTTGTTTTGAAAAATACAATGAGACCAAACAGAAAGCATAATCCCTTAAACAAAATAATTAAAGATCGTTTAAAAATTTAAAAGAACCGACTTCAAACATTGCGGTAGTCAAAGTAGCCAGTAGTTAGTAACATGTCATCGAGTTATACAAATGCATCGTAATACAAATGTTGATATTTTAAAAACGGCTCGACCGATTTCGTTAAAATTTAAATGAGACCACCTGAGAACCCTTTGAAACAAAAAAAAAGAATTTTCCAACTCAGTTCAGGCATCTTCGAATAATTGGTGAACATACATTAAATAAAAGTTTCCGACGAATTGAGAACCTCCTCCTTTTTTGCGAAGTCGGTTAATAAATCACGGAGTTCTGAGGTACCTAACAAATATTAAAAAATACAGTTGAATTGAGAGCATCCTTTTTTGAAGTCGGTGTAAAAGTAAGTATCGATCACTACAAACATTTAATTTTGTAATATCCTTACTTCGTTCCAGTGTTACCAGATTAAAATTATAAACTACCGTGGTGACAACTTAAAAATACCGTGTTTTAGTCTAAAATTACCGTGCATACATGCAAGGTTAACAAAAGAAAGTTTTATTTATTATACGACCAAATTTTATATAGATTAAAACTAATACTCCTATCTACGGATTAAAAATTGGTCTTACGGCTACTGAAAATCGTTTTTTATTCAGTCGTATTATATTATTTGTATTATGTTTGGGGATTTTCCCGCCAATAAAAAGAACAAAATAGTGTTGCCAAAGGAAGCCGTAAATTGCTTTTCGTTTTACGTGTATTTTGTAACATTTTACTGGAGTTTTATAATTATTTTACAAAATGTATTTACACGGTAATTTAAAGTTCAAAATACCGTAGAAAATAACACGGTAGTGAATCTTTACCGTAGACCGTGTTCTAGCCAAAAAAACCGTGCATCTACGGTAATTACCGTGTATCTGGTAACACTGCTTCGTTCTCAAAGGGCGATACCTCGGAACAATGTTTTAGTCATTGTTCCGAGGGCGATACTCATTGAGCGAACGAGTATTCAATGACAACTTGAAAGATAAGTGCGCACTGTATGAGTGGAACCTCGCCTTTTTGACGACTTCAGAACGAGCTTCTGTTAGTAGTATTTTTAATCGACTTCACAAAAAAGGAGGAGGTTCTATTGAGAACCACGCATGTTTTTTTTTGTGATTGTTACCTCAGAACTCAAAGACAAAGTAGTGGTGTCATCCCAGGCGGAATAGCAGAAGTCCCACCACTACAAGAATTCAATCCAATTATTCCAACTGTAAAGCAACAAAAGTATAGTTTTGCAGTAAATTATAGCCACGACTCCTAAGTGAAAGTCCAAGTTCTATTCTAACCAAAAGTAGCACTCCGGAGATTCAAGTTGGTCCCGCGAAATTAGTTTCAACTAAATCTGAGAGACAAAGTCACAAACCATTAAACGCGGAGAGCTATCCTTTCGTATCGGAGCCAATTAGAAATTCAACAGAACTTCATTAGCTGAAAGCACAAAAGTATAATTAACTTATTATTTAGACTTCTGTGGCTGAATTCATAATGCTTGATGCTTCCTTAGTCCCTAGCAATACCATGTTGACTAACGGTCATTTTTGACCCCCGATACAAAAACAGGGGTGTTAATCTGTGATCTGGTGATCTGTGTGTCAGTATGTGTCACCATAGTTTGCAAACGGATGAACCGATTTTGATTAAGTTTTTTTTGTTTCTTTGATAGGTATGTGATTTAATCAAGTACTTCTTAGCTATGGTTCAATAAAATCTGTTCAGCCGTTTGAAGATTGTGATCTCTTTTCTAATTGATGAGTAAGTAAAGGTAAGACCTCTTAGAGGTAAGAGGTTTAAGGTAAGACCTCCTTATGTTATTTTTATTAGCTTTAGGTAAGCCTCTCAGTAAATTTTAAATAATTAATTTCCGGGAAATTAAGAACAAAATTTTATAATTATTTATCTAACTCACTGAACTTATTGCCTTGTACATACCTAATACCGATTAAACAATATGTAAACAATAACGCCACCGGAAAACGGGTAAAATTACTCCTTATTTCAACAGAAATCTTGTTCCATCAGCCAATTACAATAAATGAACGAGTCTGATTGGAATCCGATGGGATGAGGTTTTTTGCCCGATTCCCGGGAACGTCAATCCGAGATACCGCCGGGGCAATTTCCCGGGGTTCATTTATCACAAACCATTATTGTGTTAGTTGTATTGGACGGCTATTCATTATATTATAGTTATGGTCATCTCTGAGGCGGTTTGTTCTGGGTCAGCCGAAAGCAATTTATAGATTTATCAACGTAAAGAGGAATACAGAGGTCGAGAATTCCCGAAGTTAATTTATACAGACGTTTTATATAATTAAGATAAATAAGATTAAGATATATGCATACTATTTATTAAACCAACCAATTTTCCATAGTTGGTAGGAGCATTTGAATATCGATGTTCTGCATGACTTGCTACCAAAAAGTAGCTTACCACCTATAAGGTGAAAATCTGCCGCCATAACCTTACGGTGTCCAAATAGCACACAGCCCTTGATAGTCAGAGGATTCTAGGCCTAGCTTGTACACCATCTTAGACCACATCATCAATTATCACCAGGTGAGATAGGGATCAAACGCTAATAAAAAAACTCTTAGAGACTTAAATACAGAGACCATCCAGTCGCGCGTGGTGACGTCATCAGAGACAAATACAGAGACCATCCAATCGCGCGTGGTGACGTCATCAGAGTAGCGTGTGCTGTGATCGCATCGCACACTTGAGTTGAGCCAGATCAGCTATTTTGCCTGATGACGCACCGACTCGTTAGCTCAGCGGTGAGAGCACCCATTTATGATTTAATAGCGGAGGTCGGAGGTTCAAATCCTTCACGAGTTGTTTTCTTTTATGTTTATAAATATGTTTTTGTTACCGTTTTTCACGGATGAACGACTGGACCGTTTTGACTGAATTTTGGCACAGAAATATCAGCTAAGTGGTGTGGTAAAATTACACAAATTTACTTTGTAACACGGATTAAGTGGTCTTTGTAAGAATATATCCAACTGTTTTATTACAAATCCTTTCGCGTTAAGCAGATTACCGTGAATTGAAAATGTTTTCGTAATGAAATATAGGTACATGTCCAATCTCTGGGGAAATCATTTCATTAGTTACCCCGAATGCGAAAAAGAAAAAGTTGTGAACGTTTCGTACATTTTGTTCTTAATTATACTCGTACTTTCAGTTTCGAAAACGTTTTATTCAATTTTATTTAAATTTGATTAAAGTACTCGTATTACTATAAAGTCATTATTATGATCCAATATTCCCAGTCCTTAATATAACCAGTGCTGGTTATAGAAAGAAAGGCCTATGCGCAGTAACTATTGTATAATCTGTGTCTCTTTTTGTTCTTGCATGCTTTACGATCCCTCATATGATCCACGTCTTTCATTCTAACTTAACGTCAAATTAATTTACGTAAAATTAATCGCGCTGCCGGACGTCGAACATTGCGTTTTTAGATCTTGGTCACAGTATTATTATATATATATAAAATTCTCGTGTCACAGTTTTCGTTGCCATACTCCTCCGAAACGGCTTGACCGATTTTGATGAAATTTTTTGTGCTTATCCGGTATCTATGAGAATCGGCCAACATCTATTTTTCATCCCCCTAAATGTTAGGGGTAGTCCACCCCTAAATTTATTTTTTTATTTTTTAGACAAAATTTTTAATTTCTATTTTTTTATGATACAACATACAAAAATACATACAATCCTCAATTTTCACCCTTCTACGATCAACCCTTATTTTTTAATAGCTATTTTAGTAATTTAATCATTTTTCCTCCATACATACTTACAATAAGTAAGCTATTTTTTGTCTACACTAGAAATTACTACGAAATTATTTATATGGCAAAACAACGTTTGCCGGGTCAGCTAGTTATATATATAATATTATTATATCCCACCAAAAGAAAATTCATGTAAAGTAACGCCAAGACGAGTACATACTGCTTGCACTGTTAAAAGTTATCAGATCTTATTGAGAGCTATCCACCTAGTCCTACACGCCCTTTTTTTGGTTGAAGTGCAGAAAACCCTCATGAATAATAATAATAGGTAAATAATTAAATAGTTATTAAAGCCTCGTATATAATATGAATATTCTTCGCTCAATTTTGTATATAGAATGTGATAGAAATACAACAATTTTGTTTATAGAATGTGATAGAAACAACTCTGTTAAGTTATTCAAAAAGCTATTATTAACTTTAATTAAAGAGGTGCTTTGTCAATTTCAAAGCCAAGAGTGTCGCAGCAACATGACTGGTATCTAATTAATTTCTGTTAACCATTCACAGGACAAGTTTAATTACGATGGAGTAACCTTTAGTCTTTGTGCGCTTGTACTTTATAATGGATCACAATATATGTGTGTATATATCTATGTACGGGCTCAGATCGGGCACAGTGGTGCATCTTGGGAGGGGCTACGTCCAGTAGTGGACTGATACAGGCTGATGATGTTATATTTATGTATCTAAGTACTCAAAAATTAACATTTTTAGTTTTTAAATTATCTTAATTATATAACATCGACCTCGATGATCAACACCAATGTTATAAATGCGAAAGTCAGTTTCATGTGTTTGTTTGTCATCTCTTCGCGGACAAATGGCCAACTGGCCGATTAAGCTGAATGTGTTCTCAAGGATAGTCTGAACCTATAGTAGCAAAAGATAATTATAACATGCTAAATAAGCTTATTTCATGTTTATTATCGCTGCACACATCATCATCATAATCAGCCGGTGTCAGGTCAGTCCACTGCTGGACTTAGGCCTCTCCCAAGATACGCCACTAAACCCGATCTTCAGCTCATTGTGGGGCATATGCCCTAATCGCCACGCTGGGCAGGCGGGTTGGCGATCGCAGGACGTAGCTCCTCGCATCGATGACGCTGCTGCCCGTCACCGGCCTGTAGTAATTAGCTACGCCAGAGCCTCGTTTGTTGGTCAGCAGGATGCACCACGGGCAGGTAAGGTTGGCTGGGAGCACTGAGGTGGTATTTGTGCTCCGTTACATATATCCGTTACATCCCTTACATATACTGGCTGCACACGATTATTATTTATTACATTATTTAGCCAGTGTCAAGTATTGACATTGTTCAAGTTTTTGTAAATTCAAGTCATAAAGTTGAGTCAAAGTCACATTTCAGGTAAAGTTGAAGTCATAGCCTAGTCCAAGTCATACCCTCAGTAAAAATGTGGACTTTACTAAAGATTTTTAGTAGAATTTTTGTGAGAACGTAAATAGCAAATTTTGCATCATTGTGCTGTTTCCTACACACGCACACATTCACCGGCAATTAATTGTTAATAATAATCCACATTCATTACACATTAACTCACGGAAGATAACACTTTTTAGGAAAAAATACAATGAGAGCGCACACACACTTTTCCACGTTCCGTCACACAGATACAGGCAATCAATGAAGAATTACGAGTGCCACATCTGAAATCTGTGATTAAAACTTATTCATCATTTTAAATTTAAATTTCGTTAGGTGCCAGTTTCACAGGTTCCTGATAATGCGTTAGATAGTTATCGGACATATAAAAGCTGTCAAAAATCTGTCAGATTTCTTCATATTAGCGCTTATCAGGAACCAGTGAAACTGGCCCTTAATCATTGAAATCAGTGAAATATTTCAGTACCTATTAGATAAAATTATGAAATAATGATTGACTTGTGGTTTTCTTTCTGCTATTTGTACCTAGCTACCATTATATATAATACTATATTATACAAAGTAACAACTTTAAAAAGTAGTAATAAGGTAGTAACAGTTGTACTAAATATTACAAAAAGAGTTTATAATTTTAAATGAACCTCATTTGCCCTAAAGTTTTCTTTGTATACCTATTCAAAAACAGAAATTCACATTTGACAAAATCATTCGTGCTGTGACGCATGTCATGTGGAGAAAAATTTACAAAATAAGTTTTTTTAATTTATATTTTTCATATTTCCTTTGCTAATAAATATTATTATGAATAACATTTTGAAATAGGGTAATAGATTATTTCAGCATGTGATTGGTGTCCGATGGGATGGGTGATTATTTGTAACCGGTGCTAGTTTCTTAGCTGTACTTTATAGTGTATTTAGCTGCTAAAATGATTGAAGCAGGAAGCACTGAAAATACGACGGAATCAATAAAACCGACCACTCCGGTATGTTTGCAATTTTTCTTGACGTTTCGTTTTTTGAAGTGTACTCAAGTATACTTTACAGTTCTTCTTCATGTTATACTTTGTTTAAAATCGCCAGAGAAACTCCTCCGGTGTTATGTTAGTGCCGAAAAATAAACTATAGTACCTATAGCTTTCCGTACAATGTATCGCTTTCCTGTCGTTTACGCGTCTACCGCGTTTCATGGTACAAGACACGATGCGAGACAAGGTTTATAAGTGGCGGCAAACCTTTCGGCTTGTTTCGAGCAATTCGAGCTATCAGACAAGTGGATGATGGAAGTCATTTGACTGTGGGATGCGTTTGTGAGGGATGATTTTTACGTATTTTCTATTTCAGACTGTTACAATTTGATTTCTTGTTGTTACGTTTTGTTGTGAAAGTGATATCGAGCCATCTCCATCATCATCAAAGCCATTTAAAAACTGTTGTAAAATCCAATCGTGATAATAATGTTGGAATAAGTAGATTTTTTTTATATGATAGATGATTGAATATGCTTTTCCTATTTAGAATTTCTTCCATTCAATTTTTTGGCGTGTATATGTAACATAAGTAAGTGCCTATAAACAAACTTTAGAATTTAAAATTATTAAATTGTTATAAAAATAAATAATGGCGATTCCATAAAAAAAGTTGGTCGCTGCAGTCCGCTCAAAGGCCAATACGAGTTTCTCTGGCGATTTAAAACGAAGTATATATCGTCTTTTACTAAACAAAAAAATGTGAATTATTGCATACTAACGTTTCCGCCAAAACTGCTGCTGTCTCCTTTATGTTTTTACGTTTAAGTTATTTTCCAAAGGATATTACACTAGCACCGTCGGAGACAGAGGATGTAGCCCGTTCAGAAGCAACGTTCCAATTCACGGTGGAGAACATAAGCCAGCTAAAAGAGCAAGTTCTCTCACAAGCATGCTACGTTCGATGCCTACCCTGGAAGATACTAGTCCTCATCCGTCATACGACGACCCCAGAACAACAGCAGAAGAAAGGTTTAGGGATATTCCTCCAGTGCAATGGGGACTGCGATTCTCCAGGATGGTCTTGTTATGGGCTTGGAGAGTTGAAGCTTCTGTCTCATAAGGCGGATGGTGAAACGCTTTGCAGGAAACTGCATCATATGTATCATTGGTGAGTTTTATTCGATTATCTGTTATACATCCTAACGGATTGCGCTGAAATTTGCCTAGCAGATAGTTATTATGAGTTAGATATCCGCTAAGAAATAAGTTTCGAAAATTCACCCCTTAAGAGGATGAAACAGGGTTTCAAAGTTTGTATGTAGAAACAACATTCGAGGCTTTTTTATTCGAAACTTCACAAATGAATAAGTAAAAACGTGTATCAGGCTTTTTCGAAATTCCACCCTTAGAGGGTGAAATGGGGGTAACAAAGTATGAAAATCAATATATCATTATTGAACGAATCGTGAGTATTATTCATTTTTATTATTTATACGGTTTGACTCACGTGCAATGGTCGTGCGGGTACAGCGCTCCGCGAGGGTACGCGCACTGACCCATGATGATGAGGCACCGATTGCCTCGAAACCGGTCGGACGTCTAACTGACAGTCGACCATTGCACGTGAGTCAAACCGTATATAAAAAAAAATCAATATAGTTTTTCGTGTTTTATAAAAATTAATCCATATTTCCCTTGATCAGGCCATAACTTAGTATTTTTTCCACATCTTTTTATTTATGGCAGATAGACAAGCGTTCTATCTCTGAAGAAACTGAGACGCGTCACTGACTACTAAGGGTCAATTTATTCTAGAGCAGAGTCGAACGGCATCGAAGCGTCGATCCAAAACTGAACATAACAAATTCAAACTTAATTCCACAGCGTAACGCACACATTACTTCTGAGATTTTAAAAAGACGCGCGCATTCTTCCGAATTCGCGCGTCTGCGCGTGACCAACGCTGATTGGTTGTAAGTTGAGTTGTAAAAAATTTGACGCTTCGATGCGCTTCGACTCTGTTGTAGTATAAATTGACCCTAAGTCGAAACACGGCTTGATGGTCCTAAGCTGTCACCTTACACCAAAAATAAAATTGTTGCTTATAAAATCTGTATGAATCTCGATGTTGGATGTTGTTGATTTTAAACCGACTTTCAAAAAGGAGGAGGTTATCAATTCGTCTGTATGTTTTTTTTGTAAGTATGTTACGCGATTAAGTACACCGTCAATTATGAACCGATTTGAATGTTTATTTTTTTATTAGTAAGTTACATCTCCAAGATGGCCCCATTGTAATTTCATCGAGATCTAATAAGAATCTCCAGTGATATGACGATAAACGTAAACTGACTCGCGCAGCAAAGTCTGTTGTTGTAGTTTTTATGTAGTTTATGTTGTAGTATTTAACTATCTTAAATATATTGTTTCAATTTCAACACGGTGATTAGTTCGAAAAAAGGTTTGGTCTTTACTACAACTCGTAACACTTATTTTATCTCAATTTAATTTAGCCGACATATTTATCTTTTTCTGGTAAAAATGATATGTCTTTCAGTAAACAAGACGACTGGGGTTTCGCCCACTTCATATCCTGGGATAACCTGATGAACCCTGAGAGTGGGTTCGTGCTAAATGACAGCATCACCATTGAGGCCCATGTAAGGGCCGAGGCGCCTCACGGAGTATCTTGGGACTCGAAGAAACATACTGGATACGTTGGTACGAAGCTTTTTACAAACAACATTATGCTATAGGATGGTATAAGCATCTAGCCTTTGCTTGTACTACACACTAAGCGATACCATATCAAAAATTTCGTAGCGGTAGGTCTTCTACTAGTATACCGCAAGTGGTACCATGATTTCTAGGCTGTGCGCCCACTACGATAATCGTTGCGATATTTTTAATGCGAAATCGTAGTATTTATACGAACGATTTTTTTCGAAGTGCGTGAACTCTATGGTGTAGTTCACAAAACGATTTAACGATGACGCAATGATAAATAAAAATCGTAATAAACGCCTTAGCCTTACTGTTATTTATTCGGGAAATAGAAATTAATTTCAGTTTTACTAAGTAGCTAAAGAAATTACAGGGAGCATGAAACTTAACATCTAACTTTGACTTTAACACCTTATGTTTCAAGGCACAGTGCCGTGACACGCAAAAACATGTTTGTCTTATTCTACGATATAAAAATAATAGAAATAAAAGCAGCACTCCATTGCCATTTCACCTGATGTGTCGAGATGCAGAATAGAATAATTTAAAGACTGTCCTGTGACGAGTGCTTTACCACTGACTCAATCAAATGGACAGAGCGCAACTATTTCAACCCATCTTTATACTAATCTCTAGTTACGATTATTTCAGGTTTAAAAAATCAAGGAGCGACATGCTACATGAACTCTCTCCTCCAAACCCTATTCTTTACGAATGAGCTTAGGAAAGCTGTGTACAAAATACCCACAGTAGGCGATGACAGCTCGCGATCAGTCGCCTTCGCATTACAGCGAGTTTTCTACGACCTACAATTCTCTGAGAAACCAGTCGCAACTAAGAAACTAACTAAAAGCTTCGGCTGGGAAACGCTAGACTCGTTTATGCAACATGACGTACAAGAGTTCCTGAGAGTAAGCGGATTTTCCTTCAACTATCCTACCCTACTTCCTTCTTAATATTGTAAATGCGCAAGTTTGGAAGGATGAATGGATGTTTGTTTACTCCTTTATGCAAAAACAACTGAACGGATTTTAATGACACTTTATAAAATTATAGCTATACATCAAATATAGAATATAAATATAATATATATAATGGCAGAATGCAGACTCAGACGCCAGGATTTAGTTGTCTTACTTGATAATTATAGTTATATTGCGGCCAATTTATACAATATCTTTATATATTACATACATACATACACACAAAATATTTTAATATACATATTATATACATATTAATCCTGGCGTCTGAGTCTGCATTCTGCCATTTCGGCATGCGCTACGAAAACCGTTAGTCACACTAAAATAATGTATGGTGGAAATGTTTGTCTTAGATAATTAAAAAAAAGTCAATTACATGTATGTATAAGCTATCTTTTAGGAGGAAGCCAGTTTAAACAAACTGACTTTCACATTTATAATATTGGTGTTGATAAATTAATTCTTATCCAAATAAATACTTTTATCATCTTTGGTATGAAAAATAGATATTAAATATTAGTGTTTTACACTAAATAATTTGGGAAAATAGTTTAAAAGCTACGGTGGGAATAGAAGCCTCACGTTTAGGAGCTGCGTGGCGCTCAGTGTATGTATGCGTCCCGAACACGGACAGACGCGTAAGGGCAGACGTCTCATAGACAGCAGAATAGGACATAGAATACTTATATACGCGGGCAAAGCCGCGGGACAACTCTACTTCTGAGGGCCCGGTGGTGTCATGGGAGACTGGTCGGCTTTGACGCCAGAGGTACCGAGTCGAATCCCCGCCGTGCACCAATAGATTTTTCTGTCGAAAAATATATGTGCGCTTTTTACAGTGGCCCTCCGTTGAAGGAAAAACATCGTTAAGAAACCCCCAACCCTCGCATGGTGGAAAGACACTTTCTAGTGTCCGCCTGGCCAGCTACCACCCTTAAGTTAGAAAAAGCTGTCGCCAAAACATATGTGTTCCGGCAGCTATCCTTGAGAGCCAGTTCGCATTCTAGCCCTAGCGTGCTACCATCCTCGACCGCATCATCACTTACCAACAGGTGAGATAGTGGTCAAACGCTAGCCTATATGATATTAAAAAGTTCTATACAAAATTTTACATCAACTCACTACACACTGTATTTTGAAGGTACTTTTAGACAAACTAGAAAACAAAATGAAAAGAACCGTCGTGGAAGGTACGGTGCCGAAGCTATTCGAAGGAAAAATGACGTCCTTCATAAAATGCAAGAATGTTAATTGCACTAGCACTCGGGTAGAAACTTTCTACGATATCCAACTCAGTGTTATGGGAAAGAAAAACAGTAAGTAGGAAACTTGAGCCATATTTCCATTCTGCAACGTCCAATTTGTTTAAAAGTTTGTTACTTACTTACTAATTACTGGGAGTTCTAACTGGATCCCGTATCCCTTTCGTTTCTCTCTTATTGTATAATGCAATCTGGACTATACATAATTAGCTCGAGAAGTGGATAATATTTTTTGCTTATATTAAACGAGTTGCTATTTAGTTCAGTTTATAGGACTAAATAAAGTACCATTTACAACAGTTCAACAAATACTTGAATTTTCGCGCAGCAAATTCTATCGATTATAACTAATAGTTTCTAGACAAATTTTGTACTGACTATCTCCAAAAACGACTGACAATAACTAGATATAATTTACTGACAACAGAGCTGTGGCGTGACATAGAAAGGGAGCCTATGTCCAGAAATATACAATTGATGGTGATAATATCACTAAGAAAATATATTCGATAAAGTTAAATAAAACTGGCCAAGTGCGAGTCAGACCAGACTGTATGTCCCGCACGGTTCCCTATCGTTTCGCATAATTTTTTGTCATAATATACTTTAGAGTAATGTTGTTTCTCCTAATATATTTAGGCATACATTAATTTGGCATAAAGTGATCAGGCACATTTTTCTTGACATAATTACTGTTAACATATGCATTTGTGGCATAATATTATAAAGAATAATAATAAACGCATAACTATAATTCGGCATAATTGTTTAGGCATAATTTTTTTTGTCATATTATTATAGCATAATTATTAAATAGTGCTTTTCAAATTTTTATCTTCTCACGACTAATCTAGCTAGTAGACCGATTTTGTTTAAAATATTGATCTGGTATGTACCTAATATAATGGCAAAGGACATATTATATTTTTTAACGCAGACGAAGTTACGAGGCTCAGCTTGTAGATTTACGAAAAAATATTATAAAATGAATAAAAAGTTTGTTGGATATGTTAAGCACGTCAAGACGCACATAATAAGTGTTAATATTGACTTATGAGCTATAATAATATCTAATCAAATGCAGAACCAAAAGCGTGAGATAGATGCACTTCGAAAAAAGGTAAGTTATGTTAATTCAATGTTTGCATTAGGTCAAATAACTTTCAGTTTTAAAATAAAAATAATCACGGTAGTGTAGGGGTAGGGGTGGCCCAAGGGCCACCCCCGCCGAACTTGACCTACTGTCCCAGTCTAGTGCCAAAAATTTGGTTGGTATTAATAACATTATATAACCTACTTTATTTAATTTGGCTACAGACTAAGTTCATATAATAAATATTGATTCAAAAACTTGGAACCACGAACATTTTTTTTGAGCCAAAGACCTCTTAACTAAACATGACATACTTAACTAAACATGTCTTACCTTAATTCCGACTTTGGAAGTGTTACAATATTTTTATTATGTACTTTTATAATACTATAGTAGTTTATTTAGAAATTAATAAATGTGTAATTAAGTAAACTTTTTGTTTATTTTAATTGCAATAATTCAGCATAAAATATGTGTACACATTCAATTATGACTTCATTTATTATGTCTAAAACTATTAGGCCAATAAAAATTATGCCCTATATCTTTATGCAAATCAAAATTAGGCCGAAACCATATAGCCTTCTTGAAAGTTATGCTTGTTTTTACAATATGCCAAAAAATTATGCGATTGTACTATTATGCCATTTAAAATTATGCGTAACCCGTTATGCCTAAGTAAATTAGGAATAAAAAATTATGCGAAACAAATGGATCCCGTCCCGCACACGGAGGATCCCGAACGCCATCTAACGAATATCTAACGAACTTTTAACACCAACTAAGTGAAAGTCACCACACAGGTAATTAATATAAGTAATACAGTCAAACTTTCATAGATGGCGTTATAGTAAAATGCCGAAAAAACACGTTTCTTGTATGGGGACCCCCTTTAATTTTTAACTTTATTCTGTTTTTAGTATTCGTTATTATAGCGGCAACAGAAATACATCATCTGTGAAAATTTCAACTGTCTTAACTATCACGGTTCATGAGATACAGCCTGGTGACAGACGGACAGACAGACAGACGGATAGACAGACAGACAGACACACGGACAGCGGAGTCTCAGTAATAGGGTTCCGTTGGTACCCATTGGGTTCGGAACCCTAAAAAGAAATTCACAATTTTTGTTCTATCGTCAACTACGGTCTACATAGATAGATGTGTGTGTAGACCACGCTTAATTCTTGATTACCACAGTATCTGTTATAGATAGACATCATCACTTAAGGCATCAACATCAGACAAACGAACGTCATGCTAGTCTTGTTGCCCAGTATTAATTAAAAAAACTATAACCTGTCGTTTCGATAAACTGATTGCAGTCTACGAGTCATTCAAAGACTACATAAGCACAGAGGTACTCGACGGCGAGAACAAGTACGATGCGGGAGAACACGGCCTTCAGGAGGCTGAGAAAGGAGTTCGATTTGATGAATTCCCACCTATACTACATCTGCACCTTATGAGGTTCCAATACGACCCTCAGAGTGGAGCATCTGTCAAGTTTAACGACAGGTATGACATCTTGGTAACTCGCTTGCAATGTGCGATATTCATAGTAGATAGCTGAACATACTACTCACGTTCTTACAAATTTCTTTGCTATATGATCTCAGCACATTGAGTCTGATTTTAAAAAAACAATACTCTCATACGTTGTCTCCCTAATATAATCATCAGGAGTGGGAGGAGGAATATTTGCGATTCCATCTGACGATCGAACAAGCTGACTGAAAAATCAACAATCACGACTATCTTGTCT